>CAWUFW010005027.1:0-15000 GCA_963921515.1 Calotriton arnoldi
AGACTCTTAATCTCAGGGTCGTGGGTTCGAGCCCCACGTTGGGCGAAAACAAGTATTTTTTGCTGGATTATTGCATTAGCTCTCATAATATGGCGATTAATCTTGCATTAGACATGCAATAACTCCCAAAAATTGTATCTCCCTTGGTTTCTCATTCGTGGGAAATTTAACTCCAAGATTAGGTAGGACCTGAGTCTAGATTAACATACAGTGATGTCACTCCTATTCAAGTACTAAACAGGCCATCCTGAACTGTAAAACATCCCCTAAGTGGAGGTAAGGCGTCCGTTAGGAGTGAACTGAACACTCATGTTATGGGCAATTGGACTTCAAATAAAGTATGGAAGGCAGTAACGTTACTTTTGAAATGTTATGTTGAGTGAACACACAGGGGTACTTAGCTCAAATGGTAGAGCGCTCACTTAGCATGCGAGATGTAGCGGGATCGATGCCCGCATTCTCCATTCTAAAATCTGCATACACTTTATTTTTAACTTGTAATTGCCAAGGTCGTTGCACAGTAAGAACAGAAAAATCACAGATGGCTTTCAAATATGGTCTCATTATAACAACCAATGTGGTTTAATCAAAAGGGTTTAGGTATTCTTTAGCACGTGAGAGGAATTTGAATTCTTATGCAATCTCAAAATGAAATTTTCACAACTTCCATTTTCATTTTGTCTTATTTTACTTGACACTCTGTCCTCTGAAGGATCTATAAATGTGAAGTTCCTTGCACAACAAGAGTAGAGGAATGTCCAGAAACGGATTTCCTTCATAAAAAATGATTAGTCTGCATACCATCTTGAAGTGGGAGCCTGGCTAGCTCAGTCGGTAGAGCATGAGACTCTTAATCTCAGGGTCGTGGGTTCGAGCCCCACGTTGGGCGAAAACAAGTATTTTTTGCTGGATTATTGCATTAGCTCTCATAATATGGCGATTAATGTTGCATTAGACATGCAATAACTCCCAAAAATTGTATCTCCCTTGGTTTCTCATTCGTGGGAAATTTAACTCCAAGATTAGGTAGGACCTGAGTCTAGATGAACATACAGTGATGTCACTCCTATTCAAGTACTAAACAGGCCATCCTGAACAGTAAAACATCCCCTAAGTGGAGGTAAGGCATCAGTTAGGAGTGAACTGAACACTCATGTTATGGGCAATTGGACTTCAAATAAAGTGTGGAAGGCAGTAACGTTACTTTTGAAATGTTATGTTAAGTGAACACTTAGGGAATTAGCTCAAATGGTAGAGCACTCGCTTAGCAAGCAAGAGGTAGCAGGATTGATGCCCGCATTCTCCATTCTAAAATCTGCATACACTTTATTTTTAACTTGTAATTGCCAAGGTCGTTGCACAGTAAGGACAGAAAAATCACAGATGGCTTTCAAATATGGTCTCATTATAACAACCAATGTGGTTTAATCAAAAGGGTTTAGGTATTCTTTAGCACGTGAGAGGAATTTGAATTCTTATGCAATCTCAAAATGAAATTTTCACAACTTCCATTTTCATTTTGTCTTATTTTACTTGACACTCTGTCCTCTGAAGGATCTATAAATGTGAAGTTCCTTGCACAACAAGAGTAGAGGAATGTCCAGAAACGGATTTCCTTCATAAAAAATGATTAGTCTGCATACCGTCTTGAAATGGGAGCCTGGCTAGCTCAGTCGGTAGAGCATGAGACTCTTAATCTTAGGGTCGTGGGTTCGAGCCCCACGTTGGGCGAAAATGAGTATTTTTTGCTGGATTATTGCATTAGCTCTCATAATATGGCGATTAATCTTGCATTAGACATGCAATAACTCCCAAAAATTGTATCTCCCTTGGTTTCTCATTCGTGGGAAATTTAACTCCAAGATTAGGTAGGACCTGAGTCTAGATGAACATACAGTGATGTCACTCCTATTCAAGTACTAAACAGGCCATCCTGAACTGTAAAACATCCCCTAAGTGGAGGTAAGGCATCAGTTAGGAGTGAACTGAACACTCATGTTATGGGCAATTGGACTTCAAATAAAGTGTGGAAGGCAGTAACGTTACTTTTGAAATGTTATATTAAGTGAACACTTAGGGAATTAGCTAAAATGGCAGAGCACTCGCTTAGCAAGCGAGAGGTAGCATGATTGATGCCCGCATTCTCCATTCTAAAATCTGCATACACTTTATTTTTAACTTGTAATTGCCAAGGTCGTTGCACAGTAAGGACAGAAAAATCACAGATGGCTTTCAAATATGGTCTCATTATAACAACCAATGTGGTTTAATCAAAAGGGTTTAGGTATTCTTTAGCACGTGAGAGGAATTTGAATTCTTATGCAATCTCAAAATGAAATTTTCACAACTTCCATTTTCATTTTGTCTTATTTTACTTGACACTCTGTCCTCTGAAGGATCTATAAATGTGAAGTTCCTTGCACAACAAGAGTAGAGGAATGTCCAGAAACGGATTTCCTTCATAAAAAATGATTAGTCTGCATACCATCTTGAAGTGGGAGCCCGGCTAGCTCAGTAGGTAGAGCATGAGACTCTTAATCTCAGGGTCGTGGGTTTGAGCCACACGTTGGGCAAAAACAAGTATTTTTTGCTGGATTATTGCATTAGCTCTCATAATATGGCGATTAATCTTGCATTAGACATGCAATAACTCCCAAAAATTGTATCTCCCTTGGTTTCTCATTCGTGGGAAATTTAACTCCAAGATTAGGTAGGACCTGAGTCTAGATGAACATACAGTGATGTCACTCCTATTCAAGTACTAAACAGGCCATCCTGAACTGTAAAACATCCCCTAAGTGGAGGTAAGGCATCAGTTAGGAGTGAACTGAACACTCATGTTATGAGCATTTGGACTTCAAATAAAGTGTGGAAGGCAGTAACGTTACTTTTGAAATGATATCTTAAGTGAACACACAGGGGAATTAGCTCAAATGTTAGAGCGCTCGCTTAGCATGCGAGAGGTAGCGGGATCGATGCCTGCATTCTCCATTCTAAAATCTGCGTACACTCTATTTTTAACTTGTAATTGCCAAGGTCTTTGCACAGTAAGAACAGAAAAATCACAGATGGCTTTCAAATATGGTCTCATTATAACAACCAATGTGGTTTAATCAAAAGGGTTTAGGTATTCTTTAGCACGTGAGAGGGATTTGAATTCTTATGCAATCTCAAAATGAAATTTTCACAACTTCCATTTTCATTTTGTCTTATTTTACTTGACACTCTGTCCTCTGAAGGATCTATAAATGTGAAGTTCCTTGCACAACAAGAGTAGAGGACTGTCCAGAAACGGATTTCCTTCATAAAAAATGATTTGTCTGCATACCATCTTGAAGTTGGAGCCCGGCTAGCTCAGTCGATAGAGCATGAGACTCTTAATCTCAGGGTCGTGGGTTCGAGCCCCACGTTGGGTGAAAACAAGTATTTTTTGCTGGATTATTGCATTAGCTCTCATAATATGGCGATTAATCTTGCATTAGACATGCAATAACTCCCAAAAATTGTATCTCCCTTGGTTTCTCATTCGTGGGAAATTTAACTCCAAGATTAGGTAGGACCTGAGTCTAGATTAACATACAGTGATGTCACTCCTATTCAAGTACTAAACAGGCCATCCTGAACTGTAAAACATCCCCTAAGTGGAGGTAAGGCATCCGTTAGGAGTGAACTGAACACTCATGTTATGGGCAATTGGACTTCAAATAAAGTGTGGAAGGCAGTAACGTTACTTTTGAAATGATATGTTAAATGAACACACAGGGGAATTAGCTCAAATGGTAGAGCGCTCGCTTAGCATGCGAGAGGTAGTGGGATCGATGCCCGCATTCTCCATTCTAAAATCTGCGTACACTCTATTTTTAACTTGTAATTGCCAAGGTCGTTGCACAGTAAGAACAGAAAAATCACAGATGGCTTTCAAATATGGTCTCATTATAACAACCAATGTGGTTTAATCAAAAGGGTTTAGGTATTCTTTAGCACGTGAGAGGAATTTGAATTCTTATGCAATATCAAAATGAAATTTTCACAACTTCCATTTTCATTTTGTCTTATTTTACTTGACACTCTGTCCTCTGAAGGATCTATAAATGTGAAGTTCCTTGCACAACAAGAGTAGAGGAATGTCCAGAAACGGATTTCCTTCATAAAAAATGATTAGTCTGCATACCATCTTGAAGTGGGAGCCCGGCTAGCTCAGTCGGTAGAGCATGAGACTCTTAATCTCAGGGTCGTGGGTTCAAGCCCCACGTTGGGCAAAAACAAGTATTTTTTGCTGGATTATTGCATTAGCTCTCATAATATGGCGATTAATCTTGCATTAGACATGCAATAACTCCCAAAAATTGTATCTCCCTTGGTTTCTCATTCGTGGGAAATTTAACTCCAAGATTAGGTAGGACCTGAGTCTAGATGAACATACAGTGATGTCACTCCTATTCAAGTACTAAACAGGCCATCCTGAACTGTAAAACATCCCCTAAGTGGTGGTAAGCCATCCGTTAGCTCTCATAATATGGCGATTAATCTTGCATTAGACATGCAATAACTCCCAAAAATTGTATCTCCCTTGGTTTCTCATTCGTGGGAAATTTAACTCCAAGATTAGGTAGGACCTGAGTCTAGATGAACATACAGTGATGTCACTCCTATTCAAGTACTAAACAGGCCATCCTGAACTGTAAAACATCCTCTAAGTGGAGGTAAGGCATCAGTTAGGAGTGAACTGAACACTCATGTTATGGGCAATTGGACTTCAAATAAAGTATGGAAGGCAGTAATGTTACTTTTGAAATGTTATGTTGAGGGAACACACCGGGGTACTTAGCTCAAATGGTAGAGCGCTCACTTAGCATGAGAGATGTAGCGGGATCGATGCCCGCATTCTCCATTCTAAAATCTGCATACACTTTATTTTTAACTTGTAATTGCCAAGGTCGTTGCACAGTAAGAACAGAAAAATCACAGATGGCTTTCAAATATGGTCTCATTATAACAACCAATGTGGTTTAATCAAAAGGGTTTAGGTATTCTTTAGCACGTGAGAGGAATTTGAATTCTTATGGAATCTCAAAATTAAATTTTCACAACTTCCATTTTCATTTTGTCTTATTTTACTTGACACTCTGTCCTCTGAAGGATCTATAAATGTGAAGTTCCTTGCACAACAAGAGTAGAGGAATGTCCAGAAACGGATTTCCTTCATAAAAAATTATTAGTCTGCATACCATCTTGAAGTGGGAGCCCGGCTAGCTCAGTCGGTAGAGCATGAGACTCTTAATCTCAGGGTTGTGGGTTCGAGGCCCACGTTGGTCAAAAACAAGTATTTTTTGCTGGATTATTGCATTAGCTCTCATAATATGGCGATTAATCTTGCATTAGACATGCAATAACTCCCAAAAATTGTATCTCCCTTGGTTTCTCATTCGTGGGACATTTAACTCCAAGATTCGGTAGGACCTGAGTCTAGATTAACATACAGTGATGTCACTCCTATTCAAGTACTAAACAGGCCATCCTGAACTGTAAAACATCCCCTAAGTGGAGGTAAGGCATCAGTTAGGAGTGAACTGAACACTCATGTTATGAGCAATTGGACTTCAAATAAAGTGTGGAAGGCAGTAACGTTACTTTTGAAATGATATGTTAAGTGAACACACAGGGGAATTAGCTCAAATGGTAGAGCGCTCGCTTAGCATGTGAGAGGTAGCAGGATTGATACCTGCATTCTCCATTCTAAAATCTGCTTACACTTTATTTTTAACTTGTAATTGCCAAGGTCGTTGCACAGTAAGAACAGAAAAATCACAGATGGCTTTCAAATATGGTCTCATTATAACAACCAATGTGGTTTAATCAAAAGGGTTTAGGTATTCTTTAGCACGTGAGAGGAATTTGAATTCTTATGCAATCTCAAAATGAAATTTTCACAACTTCCATTTTCATTTTGTCTTATTTTACTTGACACTCTGTCCTCTGAAGGATCTATAAATGTGAAGTTCCTTGCACAACAAGAGTAGAGGACTGTCCAGAAATGGATTTCCTTCATAAAAAATGATTTGTCTGCATACCTTCTCGAAGTTGGAGCCCGGCTAGCTCAGTCGATAGAGCATGAGACTCTTAATCTCAGGGTTTTTGGGTTCGAGCCCCACGTTGGGTGAAACCAAGTATTTTTTGCTGGATTATTGCATTAGCTCTCATAATATGGCGATTAATCTTGCATTAGACATGCAATAACTCCCAAAAATTATATCTCCCTTGGTTTCTCATTCGTGGGAAATGTAACTCCAAGATTAGGTAGGACCTGAGTCTCGATTAACATACAGTGATGTCACTCCTACTCAAGTACTAACCAGGCCATCCTGAACTGTAAAACATCCCCTAAGTGGAGGTAAGGCATCAGTTAGGAGTGAACTGAACACTCATGTTATGGGCAATTGGACTTCAAATAAAGTGTGGAAGGCAATAACGTTACTTTTGAAATGTTATGTTGAGTGAGCACACTGGGGTACTTAGCTCAAATGGTAGAGTGCTCACTTAGCATGCGAGATGTAGCGGGGTCGATGCCCGCATTCTCCATTCTAAAATCTGCGTACACTTTGTTTTTAACTTGTAATTGCCAAGGTCGTTGCACAGTAAGAACAGAAAAATCACAGATGGCTTTCAAATATGGTCTCATTATAACAACCAATGTGGTTTAATCAAAAGGGTTTAGGTATTCTTTAGCACGTGAGAGGAATTTGAATTCTTATTCAATCTCAAAATGAAATTTTCACAACTTCCATTTTCATTTTGTCTTATTTTACTTGACACTCTGTCCTCTGAAGGATCTATAAATGTGAAGTACCTTGCAAAACAAGAGTAGAGGAATGTCCAGAAATGGATTTCCTTCATAAAAAACAATTAGTCTGCATACCATCTTGAAGTGGGATCCTGGCTAACTCAGTCGGTAGAACATGAGACTCTTAATCTCAGGGTCGTGGGTTTGTGCCCCACATTGTGCGAAACTGAGTATTTTTTGCTGGATTATTGCATTAGCTCTCATAATATGCCGATTAATCTTGCATTAGACATGAATAACTCCCCAAAATTGTATCTCCCTTGGTTTCTCATTCGTGGGAAATTTAACTTTAAGATTAGGTAGGACCTGAGTCTAGATTAACATACAGTGATTTCACTCCTATTCAAGTACTAAACAGGCCATCCTGAACTGAACACTCATGTTATGGGCAATTGGACTTCAAATAAAGTGTGGAAGGCAGTAACGTTAATTTTGAAATGCTATGTTAAGTGAACACACAGGGGAATTAGCTCAAATGGTAGAGCGCTCGCTTAGCATGCGTGAGGTAGTGGGATCGATGCCTGCATTCTCCATTCTAAAATCTGCGTACACACTATTTTTAACTTGTAATTGCCAAGGTCGTTGCACAGTGAGAACAGAAAAATCACAGATGGCTTTCAAATATGGTCTCATTATAACAACCAATGTGGTTTAATCAAAAGGGTTTAGGTATTCTTTAGCACGTGAGAGGGATTTGAATTCTTATGCAATCTCAAAATGAAATTTTCACAACTTCCATTTTCATTTTGTCTTATTTTACTTGACACTCTGTCCTCTGAAGGATCTATAAATGTGAAGTACCTTGCAAAACAAGAGTAGAGGAATGTCCAGAAATGGATTTTCTTCATAAAAAATAATTAGTCTGCATACCATCTTCAAGTGGGAACCTGGCTAGCTCAGTCTGTAGAGCATGAGACTCTTAATCTCAGGGTCGTGGGTTCGAGCCCCACATTGGGCGAAACTGAGTATTTTTTGCTGGATTATTGCATTAGCTCTCATAATATGCCGATTAATCTTGCATTAGACATGAATAACTCCCCAAAATTGTATCTCCCTTGGTTTCTCATTCGTGGGAAATTTAACTTTAAGATTAGGTAGGACCTGAGTCTAGATTAACATACAGTGATTTCACTCCTATTCAAGTACTAAACAGGCCATCCTGAACTGAACACTCATGTTATGGGCAATTGGACTTCAAATAAAGTGTGGAAGGCAGTAACGTTACTTTTGAAATGATATGTTAAATGAACACACAGGGGAATTAGCTCAAATGGTAGAGCGCTCGCTTAGCATGCGAGAGGTAGTGGGATCGATGCCTGCATTCTCCATTCTAAAATCTGCGTACACTCTATTTTTAACTTGTAATTGCCAAGGTCGTTGCACAGTAAGAACAGAAAAATCACAGATGGCTTTCAAATATGGTCTCATTATAACAACCAATGTGGTTTAATCAAAAGGGTTTAGGTATTCTTTAGCACGTGAGAGGAATTTGAATTCTTATGCAATCTCAAAATGAAATTTTCACAACTTCCATTTTCATTTTGTCTTATTTTACTTGACACTCTGTCCTCTGAAGGATCTATAAATGTGAAGTTCCTTGCAAAACAAGAGTAGAGGAATGTCCAGAAATGGATTTCCTTCATAAAAAATGATTAGTCTGCATACCATCTTGAAGTGGGAGCCTGGCTAGCTCAGTCGGTAGAGCATGAGACTCTTAATCTCAGGGTCGTGGGTTCGAGCCCCACATTGGGCGAAACTGAGTATTTTTTGCTGGATTATTGCATTAGCTCTCATAATATGGCGATTAATCTTGCATTAGACATGCAATAACTCCCCAAAATTGTATCTCCCTTGGTTTCTCATTCGTGGGAAATTTAACTCCAAGATTAGGTAGGACCTGAGTCTAGATTAACATACAGTGATGTCACTCCTATTCAAGTACTAAACAGGCCATCCTGAACTGTAAAACATCCCCTAAGTGGAGGTAAGGCATCAGTTAGGAGTGAACTGAACACTCATGTTATGGGCAATTGGACTTCAAATAAAGTGTGGAAGGCAGTAACGTTACTTTTGAAATGATATGTTAAATGAACACACAGGGGAATTAGCTCAAATGGTAGAGCGCTCGCTTAGCATGCGAGAGGTAGCGGGATCGATGCCCGCATTCTCCATTCTAAAATCTGCGTACACTCTATTTTTAACTTGTAATTGCCAAGGTCGTTGCACAGTAAGAACAGAAAAATCACAGATGGCTTTCAAATATGGTCTCATTATATAACAACCAATGTGGTTTAATCAAAAGGGTTTAGGTATTCTTTAGCACGTGAGAGGAATTTGAATTCTTATGCAATCTCAAAATGAAATTTTCACAACTTCCATTTTCATTTTGTCTTATTTTACTTGACACTCTGTCCTCTGAAGGATCTATAAATGTGAAGTTCCTTGCACAACAAGAGTAGAGGAATGTCCAGAAACGGATTTCCTTCATAAAAAATGATTAGTCTGCATACCATCTTGAAGTGGGAGCCCGGCTAGCTCAGTCGGTAGAGCATGAGACTCTTAATCTCAGGGTCGTGGGTTCGAGCCCCACGTTGGGCGAAAACAAGTATTTTTTGCTGGATTATTGCATTAGCTCTCATAATATGGCGATTAATCTTGCATTAGACATGCAATAACTCCCAAAAATTGTATCTCCCTTGGTTTCTCATTCGTGGGAAATTTAACTCCAAGATTAGGTAGGACCTGAGTCTAGATTAACATACAGTGATGTCACTCCTATTCAAGTACTAAACAGGCCATCCTGAACTGTAAAACATCCCCTAAGTGGAGGTAAGGCATCAGTTAGGAGTGAACTGAACACTCATGTTATGGGCAATTGGACTTCAAATAAAGTGTGGAAGGCAGTAACGTTACTTTTGAAATGATATGTTAAGTGAACACACAGGGGAATTAGCTCAAATGGTAGAGCGCTCGCTTAGCATGCGAGAGGTAGCGGGATCGATGCCTGCATTCTCCATTCTAAAATCTGCATACACTTTATTTTTAACTTGTAATTGCCAAGGTCGTTGCACAGTAAGAACAGAAAAATCACAGATGGCTTTCAAATATGGTCTCATTATAACAACCAATGTGGTTTAATCAAAAGGGTTTAGGTATTCTTTAGCACGTGAGAGGGATTTGAATTCTTATGCAATCTCAAAATGAAATTTTCACAACTTCCATTTTCATTTTGTCTTATTTTACTTGACACTCTGTCCTCTGAAGGATCTATAAATGTGAAGTTCCTTGCACAACAAGAGTAGAGGACTGTCCAGAAACGGATTTCCTTCATACAAAATGATTTGTCTGCATACCATCTTGAAGTGGGAGCCTGGCTAGCTCAGTCGGTAGAGCATGAGACTCTTAATCTCAGGGTCGTGGGTTCGAGCCCCACGTTGGGTGAAAATGAGTATTTTTTTTGCTGGATTATTGCATTAGCTCTCATAATATGGCGATTAATCTTGCATTAGACATGCAATAACTCCCAAAAATTGTATCTCCCTTGGTTTCTCATTCGTGGGAAATTTAACTCCAAGATTAGGTAGGACCTGAGTCTAGATTAACATACAGTGATGTCACTCCTATTCAAGTACTAAACAGGCCATCCTGAACTGTAAAACATCCCCTAAGTGGAGGTAAGGCATCAGTTAGGAGTGAACTGAACACTCATGTTATGGGCAATAGGACTTCAAATAAAGTATGGAAGGCAGTAACGTTACTTTTGAAATGTTATGTCGAGTGAACACACCGGGGTACTTAGCTCAAATGGTAGAGTGCTCACTTAGCATGCGAGATGTAGCGGGATCGATGCCCGCATTCTCCATTCTAAAATCTGCATACACTTTATTTTTAACTTGTAATTGCCAAGGTCGTTGCACAGTAAGAACAGAAAAATCACAGATGGCTTTCAAATATGGTCTCATTATAACAACCAATGTGGTTTAATCAAAAGGGTTTAGGTATTCTTTAGCACGTGAGAGGAATTTGAATTCTTATGCAATCTCAAAATGAAATTTTCACAACTTCCATTTTCATTTTGTCTTATTTTACTTGACACTCTGTCCTCTGAAGGATCTATAAATGTGAAGTTCCTTGCAAAACAAGAGTAGAGGAATGTCCAGAAATGGATTTCCTTCATAAAAAATGATTAGTCTGCATACCATCTTGAAGTGGGAGCCTGGCTAGCTCAGTCGGTAGAGCATGAGACTCTTAATCTCAGGGTCGTGGGTTCGAGCCCCACGTTGGGTGAAAATGAGTATTTTTTGCTGGATTATTGCATTAGCTCTCATAATATGGCGATTAATCTTGCATTAGACATGCAATAACTCCCAAAAATTGTATCTCCCTTGGTTTCTCATTCGTGGGAAATTTAACTCCAAGATTAGGTAGGACCTGAGTCTAGATGAACATACAGTGATGTCACTCCTATTCAAGTACTAAACAGGCCATCCTGAACTGTAAAACATCCCCTAAGTAGAGGTAAGGCATCAGTTAGGAGTGAACTGAACACTCATGTTATGGGCAATTGGACTTCAAATAAAGTGTGGAAGGCAGTAACGTTACTTTTGAAATGTTATGTTGAGTGAACACACCGGGGTACTTAGCTCAAATGGTAGAGCGCTCACTTAGCATGCGAGATGTAGCGGGATCGATGCCCGCATTCTCCATTCTAAAATCTGCATACACTTTATTTTTAACTTGTAATTGCCAAGGTCGTTGCACAGTAAGAACAGAAAAATCACAGATGGCTTTCAAATATGGTCTCATTATAACAACCAATGTGGTTTAATCAAAAGGGTTTAGGTATTCTTTAGCACGTGAGAGGAATTTGAATTCTTATGCAATCTCAAAATGAAATTTTCACAACTTCCATTTTCATTTTGTCTTATTTTACTTGACACTCTGTCCTCTGAAGGATCTATAAATGTGAAGTTCCTTGCACAACAAGAGTAGAGGAATGTCCAGAAACGGATTTCCTTCATAAAAAATGATTAGTCTGCATACCATCTTGAAGTGGGAGCCTGGCTAGCTCAGTCGGTAGAGCATGAGACTCTTAATCTCAGGGTCGTGGGTTCGAGCCCCACGTTGGGCGAAAATGAGTATTTTTTGCTGGATTATTGCATTAGCTCTCATAATATGGCGATTAATCTTGCATTAGACATGCAATAACTCCCAAAAATTGTATCTCCCTTGGTTTCTCATTCGTGGGAAATTTAACTCCAAGATTAGGTAGGACCTGAGTCTAGATGAACATACAGTGATGTCACTCCTATTCAAGTACTAAACAGGCCATCCTGAACAGTAAAACATCCCCTAAGTGGAGGTAAGGCATCAGTTAGGAGTGAACTGAACACTCATGTTATGGGCAATAGGACTTCAAATAAAGTATGGAAGGCAGTAACGTTACTTTTGAAATGTTATGTCGAGTGAACACACCGGGGTACTTAGCTCAAATGGTAGAGTGCTCACTTAGCATGCGAGATGTAGCGGGATCGATGCCCGCATTCTCCATTCTAAAATCTGCATACACTTTATTTTTAACTTGTAATTGCCAAGGTCGTTGCACAGTAAGAACAGAAAAATCACAGATGGCTTTCAAATATGGTCTCATTATAACAACCAATGTGGTTTAATCAAAAGGGTTTAGGTATTCTTTAGCACGTGAGAGGAATTTGAATTCTTATGCAATCTCAAAATGAAATTTTCACAACTTCCATTTTCATTTTGTCTTATTTTACTTGACACTCTGTCCTCTGAAGGATCTATAAATGTGAAGTTCCTTGCACAACAAGAGTAGAGGAATGTCCAGAAACGGATTTCCTTCATAAAAAATGATTAGTCTGCATACCATCTTGAAGTGGGAGCCCGGCTAGCTCAGTCGGTAGAGCATGAGACTCTTAATCTCAGGGTCGTGGGTTCGAGCCCCACGTTGGGCGAAAACGAGTATTTTTTGCTGGATTATTGCATTAGCTCTCATAATATGGCGATTAATGTTGCATTAGACATGCAATAACTCCCAAAAATTGTATCTCCCTTGGTTTCTCATTCGTGGGAAATTTAACTCCAAGATTAGGTAGGACCTGAGTCTAGATGAACATACAGTGATGTCACTCCTATTCAAGTACTAAACAGGCCATCCTGAACTGTAAAACATCCCCTAAGTGGAGGTAAGGCATCAGTTAGGAGTGAACTGAACACTCATGTTATGGGCAATTGGACTTCAAATAAAGTGTGGAAGGCAGTAACGTTACTTTTGAAATGTTATGTGGAGTGAACACACTGGGGTACTTAGCTCAAATGGTAGAGCGCTCACTTAGCATGCGAGAGGTAGTGGGATCGATGCCCGCATTCTCCATTTTAAAATCTGCATACACTTTATTTTTAACTTGTAATTGCCAAGGTCGTTGCACAGTAAGAACAGAAAAATCACAGATGGCTTTCAAATATGGTCTCATTATAACAACCAATGTGGTTTAATCAAGAGGGTTTAGGTATTCTTTAGCACGTGAGAGGAATTTGAATTCTTATGCAATCTCAAAATGAAATTTTCACAACTTCCATTTTCATTTTGTCTTATTTTACTTGACACTCTGTCCTCTGAAGGATCTATAAATGTGAAGTTCCTTGCACAACAAGAGTAGAGGAATGTCCAGAAACGGATTTCCTTCATAAAAAATGATTAGTCTGCATACCATCTTGAAGTGGGAGCCCGGCTAGCTCAGTCGGTAGAGCATGAGACTCTTAATCTCAGGGTTGTGGGTTCGAGCCCCACGTTGGGTGAAAACGAGTATTTTTTGCTGGATTATTGCATTAGCTCTCATAATATGGCGATTAATCTTGCATTAGACATGCAATAACTCCCAAAAATTGTATCTCCCTTGGTTTCTCATTCGTGGGAAATTTAAGTCCAAGATTAGGTAGGACCTGAGTCTAGATTAACATACAGTGATGTCACTCCTATTCAAGTACTAAACAGGCCATCCTGAACTGTAAAACATCCCCTAAGTGGAGGTAAGGCATCAGTTAGGAGTGAACTGAACACTCATGTTATGGGCAATAGGACTTCAAATAAAGTGTGGAAGGCAGTAACGTTACTTTTGAAATGATATGTTAAATGAACACACAGGGGAATTAGCTCAAATGGTAGAGCGCTCGCTTAGCATGCGAGATGTAGCGGGATCGATGCCCGCATTCTCCATTCTAAAATCTGCGTACACTCTGTTTTTAACTTGTAATTGCCAAGGTCGTTGCACAGTAAGAACAGAAAAATCACAGATGGCTTTCAAATATGGTCTCATTATAACAACCAATGTGGTTTAATCAAAAGGGTTTAGGTATTCTTTAGCACGTGAGAGGAATTTGAATTCTTATGCAATCTCAAAATGAAATTTTCACAACTTCCATTTTCATTTTGTCTTATTTTACTTGACACTCTGTCCTCTGAAGGATCTATAAATGTGAAGTTCCTTGCACAACAAGAGTAGAGGAATGTCCAGAAACGGATTTCCTTCATAAAAAATGATTAGTCTGCATACCATCTTGAAGTGGGAGCCCGGCTAGCTCAGTCGGTAGAGCATGAGACTCTTAATCTCAGGGTCGTGGGTTCGAGCCCCACGTTGGGCGAAAATGAGTATTTTTTGCTGGATTATTGCATTAGCTCTCATAATATGGCGATTAATCTTGCATTAGACATGCAATAACTCCCAAAAATTGTATCTCCCTTGGTTTCTCATTCGTGGGAAATTTAACTCCAAGATTAGGTAGGACCTGAGTCTAGATGAACATACAGTGATGTCACTCCTATTCAAGTACTAAACAGGCCATCCTGAACAGTAAAACATCCCCTAAGTGGAGGTAAGGCATCAGTTAGGAGTGAACTGAACACTCATGTTATGGGCAATAGGACTTCAAATAAAGTATGGAAGGCAGTAACGTTACTTTTGAAATGTTATGTCGAGTGAACACACCGGGGTACTTAGCTCAAATGGTAGAGTGCTCACTTAGCATGCGAGATGTAGCGGGATCGATGCCCGCATTCTCCATTCTAAAATCTGCATACACTTTATTTTTAACTTGTAATTGCCAAGGTCGTTGCACAGTAAGAACAGAAAAATCACAGA
>CAWUFW010005030.1:0-90000 GCA_963921515.1 Calotriton arnoldi
CCGATCCTGACAGTTTTGTAATTTGGAGGATGTTTTATTCATCATTAAAAACACAGTGTTTTCAAAAGATTTATGTTTCATCCTTCTTTCCTTTACCTCTATATACACTGACCTCTGACCCTGCTCGCAGGCAGGTCGCTCCCCACTCTGCTGCACGGCTCTGCCTGCATTGTTTTTGCCTAATCCTGTACTTTTCCCCTGTGCCTAACTTGCTTTCTTGCCCAGACTTGTTTTTTTTCCCCCTGTGCCTAACTTTCTTTCTTGCCCAGACTTGTTTTTATTCCCCTGTGCCTAACTTGCTTTCTTGCCCAGACTTGTTTTTATTCCCCTGTGCCTAACTTGCTTTCTTGCCCAGACTTGTTTTTATCCCCATGTACCTAACTTGCTTTCTTGCCCAGACTTGTTTTTATTCCTCTGTGCCTGTACTTGTTTTCTTGCCTAAACTTGTTTTTCCTTCCTGTGCCCAGTTCTCCCGCGGCCCCGCCCGTTTTTCCCGCCGCTGCGTCCCTGCGGCCCCGCCCCCCCTGCAATCCCATTCGCCGCCCCGCTCCCGCCTCCCAGCTGCTCCTCCCTCCCACATCCCCTCATATGGAGGCCGCGCAGCGGGCGCGCCGCTGGCGCGCCAAAGGCGCGCCTAAGGCAAGCCCGTCTGCGCACGTCCGCGCCTGGACCGCGCACAGCGCCAGGACCCCGCGAACGCCACGACGCCCGACACCGCTACGATGCCAGATCCCTCCACGCACTCAACACCGGACGATCACACACCTGCTTCCTGGCCGCCCCGAAGCGCACCCACGGAGCTTTCACCTGCCGGAACTGCAGCTTCACAAGCATCCGCCCCACCATGCCGCCGACCAGGAAAGAACCCAACCACCTCAGATGCATCCTTCTCAACACCCGCTCCGCCCGCAAACACGCCGTTGAACTCTGGGACCTACTCGACTCAACCTCCCCAGCCGTCGCCTTCCTGACGGAGACCTGGCTGGACCCCGCCTCGGCACCCGACATAGCCATAGCCGTCCCGGAAGGCTACAAGATCACCCGCAGGGACCGCACCAACGGAGCAGGAGGAGGAATCGCCATCGTCCACAGGAACACTCTCAGAGTCTCGACCAACACCGACGACACCCTCAGCACCGCCGAACACCTGCACTTCCAGATCCACACCGATCCCAACACCACCCTCAGAGGAACCCTCGTCTACAGACCCCCCAGACCCCGACCACAGTTCAGCAACTCCATCGCCGACTTCGTCAGCACACACGCCCTCGCCTCCACGGACTACATCCTCCTCGGGGACCTGAACTTCCACCTCGAGAACAACAACGACACCAACTCCACCACCCTGATCGACAACCTAGCCAACCTCGGACTCAGACAACTCGTCACAACACCCACCCACTCCGCCGGTCACACGCTTGACCCCATCTTCTCCGCAAGCCCCCACGTCTCCTTCAACCACACCACCGAACTCCACTGGACCGACCATCGCTGCATCCACTTCACCTTCAAGAAACCCACCACGCACCACCGCACCCAACAGATGCCCCGCCGCTGCTGGAGCAAAGTCACCGAAGACCAGCTAACCACCACCCTCGCCCAGAGCCCACCCGCCGACCCCACCGACCCCGACACCGCCGCCCGCAACCTCAGACAGTGGATCAACGACTGCGCCAACACCCTCGCCCGATCAAGAAACCCTCCAACAGTCACACCAACAAGAAAGCCAGCTGGTTCACTGAAGACCTCCGGGCCTCCAAGCAAACCTGCCGAAAGCTGGAGAAGATCTGGCTCCGTGAACGAACACCGGACAGCCACGCAGCCCACAAGAACGCCACCCGCAGACACCATCACCTCATCAGATCCGCCAAAAGGGCCTCCTTCAAAGACCGCCTAGACAAAACAACGCGCACAACAGCAAAGAGCTCTTCAACATCGTGAAGGAACTCTCCAACCCCAGCTCCAACACCAACGACGTCCCACCCTCGCAAGACCTGTGCGACTCGCTGGCCACCTTCTTCCACCGCAAGATCGCAGACATCCACGACAGCTTCAACGCCACGCCCGCCCCGACAACCACTGAGACCTCCGCCCCCACGACCACCATCCGCACCAACCGCCTGCTCTCCTGGACCAACATCAACGACGACGACACCATCAAGATCATGAACACCATCCACTCCGGATCTCCGTCAGACCCATGCCCACACCACATCTTCAACAAAGCCAGCACAGCCATTGCACCCCATCTCCGGAAAGTCATGAACACCTCCTTCGAGACAGCAACCTTCCCGGAGAGCTGGAAGCACGCCGAGATCAACGCCTTACTCAAGAAACCCAAGGCGGACCCCAAGGACCTCAAGAACTTCCGGCCCATCTCCCTGCTCCCGTTCCCGGCAAAGGTCATCGAGAAGACTGTCAACAAACAACTGACCCGCTACCTCAAGGAGAACAACATCCTGGACCCTTCCCAGTCCGGGTTCCGCAGCAACCACAGCACCGAGACTGCCCTCATCGCCGCCATCGATGACATCAAGTCCCTGCTGGACAACGGAGAAATGGCGGCCCTCATCCTCCTGGACCTGTCAGCCGCCTTCGACACGGTCTGCCACCACACACTACGAACACACCTCCACAACGCCGGGATCCAAGAGAAGGCCCTGGACTGGACGACCTCCTTCCTCTCCGGCAGAACACAGAGTGTCCGCCTTCCCCCCTTCCGCTCCGAAGCCACCGAGATCATCTGCGGCGTACCCCAGGGCTCTTCCCTCAGCCCAACTCTGTTTAACATCTACATGGCACCGCTCGCCCACGTCGCCCGTCGGCACGACCTCAACATCATCTCCTACGCCGATGACAGCCAGCTGATCCTCTCCCTCACCAAGGACCCCCACACCGCCAAAACCAACCTTCATGAAGGAATGAAGGCCGTCGCTGAATGGATGAAGAACAGCCGACTGAAGCTGAACTCGGACAAGACGGAGGTCCTCATCCTCGGATCCACCCCTTCGGACTGGGACGACTCCTGGTGGCCGACCGCACTGGGAACCGCCCCAACACCCACCGACCAAGCACGCAACCTAGGGGTCATCCTCGACTCCACCCTCTCCATGACTAAACAGGTCAACGCCGTCTCCTCCGCCTGCTTCAACACCCTCCGCTTGCTCCGCAGGATCTAGAAGTGGATCCCCACTGAAACGAGAAGAACGGTTACCCAGGCCCTCGTCAGCAGCAGGTTGGACTACGGACACGCCCTCTACGCAGGAGCCTCGGCCAAACTCCTGAGACGGCTCCAACGCATCCAGAACGCCTCTGCACGCCTGATCCTCGACATCCCTCGCCGC
Organism: Calotriton arnoldi; assembly: GCA_963921515.1. Taxonomy (NCBI): domain Eukaryota; kingdom Metazoa; phylum Chordata; class Amphibia; order Caudata; family Salamandridae; genus Calotriton; species Calotriton arnoldi. The sequence continues at coordinate 3,345 of CAWUFW010005030.1, forward strand.
AGCCACATCACACCCCACCTGAGAGACCTGCACTGGCTCCCGGTCAACAAGAGGATAACCTTCAAACTCCTCACCCACGCACACAAGGCACTCCACAACACCGGACCAACGTACCTCAACAGACGACTCAGCTTCTACACCCCCACCCGCCAGCTCCGCTCCGCCGACCTCGCCCTCGCCACTGTCCCCCGCTTCCGAAGAGCGACCTCTGGTGGCAGATCGTTCTCCCACCTCGCCGCCAAGACCTGGAACACCCTCCCCATCCACCTACGGCAGACCCAAGACCTGCTGACCTTCAGAAAACTCCTCAAGACCTGGCTTTTCGAGCAGTAGCAGCATTCCCCACCCCAGCGCCCTGAGACCCTCACGGGTGAGTAGTGCGCTTTACAAATGATATGATTGATTGAAACCCTAAATCAGCCTTACCTCCCTTTAAATCTTCCCACCCCTGAACCCTAAAATCACCTTACCACCTTTACCTCTACCCATCCTAAACCCTAACATCACGCTTACCTCCCTGTACCTCTACCCACAGCGAACCTTAAAATCACAATTACCGCCTTTTATCTCTACCCACCCGCAAACCCTAAAATCATGCTCACCTCCTTTGAAGTCTACCCATCCATAAACCCTAAAATCACCTTTAGCTACCTTTACCTCTACCATCCGTAAATCCTAAAATAACCCTTACATCTTTTACCTGTACCCACCCCATATACCTAAAATCACTTTTTTTAAATAACATAAAAAGTATGTTATTAAAAAAAAAATACTTTACTGCATGGTAAAGGTAGAAAATGTTACCTGTATGGTACTTACCTGGCTTTTCTAGGCTGCATGGTAAAAGCCAGGACACATCCCCGACTCCTCCTTGTACACTCCCCTGCCTTCGACTTAGCGCCAATAAATGTTTTTTGGGCACTGTCTGTTGTTGTATGCCCTTTGGTATGTTTGGTGGGCACCTTCGCTTCTTTGCCGGTTTGCCCCCAACGCCATATACTTTAGGTCTCACCTGAGACAGCGTATGCCCTGTCACTTCTGAGACATTTTGTTTACTTACAGAGGGCTTAGAGCCCCCACCTATTGCTTAGCTTCATCATCACTCTCAGTTTGCTTGCTTCCCTTTGGTCAGCGAGTGCCGGCTTCACTACCTCTTTGTGTGTTTGTCCCTACCCTGGAGCCCTGTTCTCCCTCCCCCCCTTATACATTATTTCTTGCCCAGACCCCCAAGCCCTCTCCTGCATTGTTGCTTGTCCGGTCCGGCCAAGCCATCCAGCCCTTGTTGCTTGCACTGTCTGTCCCCCACCCATTTCCCCCTTCCAGCTCATTGCTTGTCCCTCCCATCCAGCCAGAAAAAAGCACCCAAAAGTTACTCCAACAGGTTTCAAGATGCTACAAAGATGCAGGCGGCGCTGTGCTCCCTGCTCTGCATGGCCTTTTGGCGCTGTCTTCATGTGGGCCAAACATGGCGTACTTCAGCTCAGAGGTAAGATAATTAAGCAAGTGAGTTTTTTTTTCCTCGAATGCCTTTTATATATTTGTGAGTTTTAGACATCGGAGCCCATGCCATGATCCTTCTCGCTTTTGACAACTTCAGACCGCTTTAAGTAAATTGTAGCCCTCGCACCAGTTTATGGAGGGCAGTTATTTATTTTTGTTATTATTGTTTAATTTGTGCTTTGCCCACCCTCTGGCTCACATTTCCTACCCACCTTTAAAAAAAAGATTGATGCATGGATATGTATTTTAATTTCTTGTCGGGTTACGTTCGCTGACAGGGTGTTTTTGTCATTTGTTCTTAAAAAAAAATTTTTCTTTGTGAAACAAATATTAAGAAAACGAATTATTGCACCTTGTGGTCAGCATCATATTGCTTCTGTTTTTCCTAAGGTTCAGCCATGCTGTACAAAATGGCTAAAACACACTGACAAAACGGTTTTGAAAGCTTCCCTTTAGTATTGTGCTTCTTGTGAGTTTCCTCCCAATGCGAAGTCCACCATTAGTAGTTTCTTCTTGAGTGCACCCTGCTCTCTAGAGATATGGAACGAGTAGGTAGAGCGGCTTCTCTCAGATATAAAAACTCCATAATAAAGTGACTAGGGCTAGACTATAAATTAGATCAATTAAAGTTCCAAAAGATAAAGTGGAGCCCAGAAGAGAGCCAACAAACTATCTTTTGTAGAAGGAATAACTTAACAGAAAGTTGGTCAGCACCAACTGTTGCCAGCATAACTGAGGTCATGGACATGATTTACCTGCAACAGTTTATGAAAGACATTCCCTCTACTGCTCATAAGTAGAGGGAATGTACCTTCCCCCCCAGCAGAAATGCATAGAAAGACAACTGATAATAACACTTGTTCTACTTTTCTGTGTTCCCCTAAGTATCCCAATAGAAACAGTACCTCACTTGTGTGGGTAGGCCTAGTGCCCGCGACAGGAATCGGCCCAAAAGGCAACGTGGATACATCACATTTTTCCACAGAAAACTGACCCTTTTTTTGCAATGTGCCTAGCTGTGGATTTTTGGCCCTAGCAAAGCTGGCACCTAGGGAAACCCAGCAAATCTGTACATTTCTGAAAACTAGACACCCAGGGAAACTTAGGATGGGTTGACTTGTGTGGCTCTCATCAGGTTTTGTTACCCAGAATCCCTTGCAAACCTCAAACTTTGTAAAAAAATTAACACATTTTCCTCATTTTCTGTGATGGAAAGTTCTGGAATCTGCGAGGAGCCACAAACTTCCACCCACCCAGAATTCCCCCAAGTCTCCCGATAAAAATGCTACCTCACTTGTGTGGGTAGGCCTAGTGCCTGTGACAGGAAACGGCCCAAAATGCAACGTGGACACATCACATTCTTCTACAGAAAACTGACCCTTTTTTTGCAATATGCCTAGCTGTGGATTTTGGGCCCTAGCACAGTCGGCACCTAGGGAAACCTAGAAAACCTGTACATTTTTGAAAACTGGACACCCAGGGGAATCTAGGATGGGGTGACTTGTGTGGCTCTCACCAGGTTCTGTTACCCAGAATCCCTTGCAAACCTCAAACAAGTGAGGTACCATTTTTATTGGGAGACCTGGGGGAATGCTGGGTGGTAGGAAATTTGTGTCGGCCTAGGGATCCCACAACTTTTCCACACAAAAATGTGAGGAAAATGTCATTTGTTTTTAGCAAAATTTGAGGTTTGCAGGGGATTCTGGGTAAGAAAACGTTGGGGATCCACTTAAGCCACACCTCCCTGGACTCCCCCGGGTGTCTAGTTTTCAGATATGTCTGGATTTGGTAGGTTTCCCTGGGTGGCCGCCAAGCCTGGGACCAAAAGCGCAGGTGACTCCCTTGCAAAACCTGGTCGTTTTGTGATCAATCATTTTTGATGCCTCAACAAAATGTTTTGGGCCCTTCCCTGTTGTCGGCTCTTGGTCCACCCACACAAGTGAGGTACCATTTTCATCGTGAGACCTGGGGAAACGCTATGTGGTAGGAAATTTGTGTGGACACGGTGATCCCACAACTTTCCCACACAGAAATGTGAGGAAAACATGATTTTTTAAGCTAAATTTGAGGTTTGCAGGGGATTCTGGGTAAAATAAAGTTGGGGGATACATGCAAGCCACCCTTGGACTCCTTGGACTCCCCAGGATAGTGGGCTTTCTATCCTCCCAGGAGGAGGCAGATCGGGGGCTATAGCCCCATCTGTCCCCTGGGGGGGGCAAAAAGACTGGCTATTTCTTTTGGAGGTGTAGGGGCATTGCCATGCCCATTCTGGGCAGCCCCACCCTTGCTCCACTAAAGAAATAGTCTAGTCTCGCAAGGGTCGGCAATTGGGTATAGCTTTAGGGGCGGCACTACAGAATATATTATCACACTGGGGCACAGACAGAACACCAACTGTACAGGGATGGTTACATCGGCTGTGGTATATTCTTGGCATGGAACGCATCTCCTCCTCGCTTCAAGGGGACGGGGCCTCTTTTGCTGATGTGTGGCGGCCCTTTGTCTCCCTGTTATGCACTGAATTCCGTGAGCTATCCTGCCCTAGATATCTACGCCTGCTACGCCTTCCCGAATTGAGCCAAAACGTGAACTAAAACATTACTCTTCTGCGCAATGGAGTGCTGGGCCTACTTTTCACCTTTCTATTTAGGCTTCTGTAACGGGGGCAGATGGGAGGGGGGAGGAGAGGGAGGGGACGGGGGGGGAGTTCATTTTTTTGTTATTTTTATGCTCTGTGAAGCAAAACGACAGCTGACGGCCTATGACCTAGGCCTCATTTCTCACTGTATCTTGTTTGTTGATAACTCAATAAAAAGATTTCAAACTAAAAGAAATAGTCTCTGGCATCCTAGTGGGCTTTCTGCCCCCAGCCCCCACGGGGGGGGGCAGATCGGGGGCTATTGCCCGGGGGTAGAAAGACTGATTTTTGCCAAAAACTTTGGGGGGGAGCAAAAGCCCTTGCCCAAGGGGCCATTCCCCCCTCCCTAGTGTCTAGGTGTGGATCCCTGCTTGGGGATCGCCCTCCTGCGGCGATCGCCAAGCAGGGGAAGGGTACCATTGGAAGGGGGAGATTCTCCCCTTTCCAATGATACCTCTCCCATTGTTTCGGTGCTCGGGTTGAGATAGCCCCACGAGCACCGAAGCAGTGAAACTGAAATGAGCCGATCTGCTCCTTTCAATTTCACTTTCATTGTAATGACGTCAGCGTGCCATGCGTGCGATCTTCATTACATTGAAAGAAAAGAAATGCCTTGGGAGTTTGGGGAAGCTCTTCCCCACCTCCCGAGGCTAAAAAAATTAAAAGGAAATCCCTCTCCTGCTTACAGCAGAGGGATTTCTCTGTGGTGTGCCGAGGACGTAGCGGTTACGTCCTTAGCACACCAGCGCCACAGCCGAGGACGTAACCGTTACGTCCTTGTCATGGAACTGGTTAATCCACCCACTATAAACGTGATGGAAGTACACAGAATGCATCTACGCCAACGACTAGAACGATTAGATTCCATACTTCTTTAGACTCAGACCAAGTTCGGTGGAGAAATAGCAGCTACAGAGTTCTTTCTGTAGCTATCCATCTATTCAAAAGCAAAACAGTCTCTTGTACCAAAGTTCAGTTCAGATACTTGTATATACAATTCTTTGTGAGGCTTCCCTAGCCCTAATCTGTGTTCTTCTAACAGATTAGTTCCCTAAGTTTGTTCTTCGTCCACTAGGGCCTCGGTATTTTCTTCAACTTCATAAGCAATATTCACAAAGCTCATTCAACATCTCTTATAAGTTCAGACCCTAACCCGTGTATAAGCAACTGCAACAAATCAGCTCTCATTTCGGCAATCTCCTCTGAGGACTGTTCTGGATTCAAATGAGGAAAAACAGTATCATTCAATATTAGATTTCACAAGCCACTCAGTCTTGGTGGATAAGGAACGGCAAATGAGAGAAGAATGTGCAATTCAGTCTCCGGAATCCTCAGCAAAACGTCGATGATCAGCACTGATGTTCCAGAGTTTGTTCTCGTCGGTATTGGCAGTGAGGTAGGTCCATTCAGGAGAAGCGCATCTCCGACAAGGCACCCTCAGTCTCTTGGACCTCCCCGAACCAGATTCCTCTACTTTGCTCTCAGACTCAGACATTTCCTTTACAGATGTGAGCTCTGTATTAGGGGTTGACCGCAGACTTCTCCTTGACAGCCCCAATGGCCAGCTTTCTTCTGCCGCCCGTTAACCCACAGCACTACTTTCCTCTTCTGAGCTAGGACCTGTCTTGCTCACCACTTCGATACCAGCTGTTCTTGAGTCACTTGCTACTCTTCGACTTCCTGGTCCAACCTTGGGTTGCTCTAATGCACTTTCGGACCCAGCGTGATTCCTCAGAGCTTGACTAACCCTCTCCCATGGTCTCTCAATCACTGCTGGCATTTCTTTTCAAAGAGGAGATGTTTCATCGAGGGGACACGAGACTCTGTGGATATGAGAGGCATGCACCCAGTTCGGACGGCCACCACACTTTACAGCTGTTGTAGTCACCAGGATCACCTGGAATGGACCTGCCAACGAGGTTCAAGATAGGTCTTCCTCACATGCTTTTTAACGAGGACCCAGTCTCCAGGGGCAAGGTGGTGACACTGCTCCTGGTGAGGCTGTGCAATCGCGGCGTTGACCTGGTGAGACACAGAACTAACCACATCAGCCAATCCCTTGCAATAGTCGAGTACTAGATCATCTGAAATATTAACAAGAATGTTGGCAGGCACAGCAAGTACCCTCATAGTGCGCCCCATAAGGATCTCATGTGGTGAATGGCCAGTCTTCCTGTCCATAATACAACAGAGGCTTATCAGTACAAGCGGCAAGGCATCAGGCGAGTTTAAAGAGGTAGAAGCACACGCCTTGGCTAGCCTGGACTTCAAGGTACCATTAATCTGCTCCACAATACCAGAAGCCTCTGGCCGATAACTGCAATCTAGTTTCTGCTCCACTTATAAAGCTGCACACAACAGTTTCATTATCTCATTATTAAAATGAGATCCTCAGTCTGCCTACAAAGTAGTCGGAAATCCGAATCTCGGAATGAGCTCCCTCAATAACAATTTTGCCACTGTCAGACTATCACATCTCCTAGTTGGGTAAGCCTCCACCCAACGGGAGAAGATAGCACACCACCACCAAAATGTACCTCAGCTCCTTACAGACAATCATCTCTACAAAGTCTAACAGCATTCTGTTAAAAGGTCCCCCTGCCTTCCAATATGACTCAGGGTAACTACTGTCCCTTTCCCAAAATGTATCTGTTGACACGTCACACACTTGTGGCACAGAGCTCCAGCAATCACTCGAAACTTAGGGTTAAACCAGGTCTGTCTGAACACTCTCATCATTGCATCCCTCCCCACATGTGTTGGTCCGTGGATGTGTCTTGCCATAGGGTGTACCAAGCTGTTTGACAACACCGGTCTCCCATCACTAGAAACCCATGTGACATTTTCTCTTTTCACACATCCAGCTTGCTCTTCCTCAGAAACCTTCTCTTGCAACCGTTTCACCTCATCCCAAGTATCGGCAACTGTCAACAACAAATTGAGATCGGTCTCATCAATTTGCTCATTTACATATTCCCCATTGAGGGTACAGGCGTTCGGAGCACAGTATCGTGCGACCTCAATAAAGTATCTGTTTCCGATGGTAACAAAATCATTTCCCTTACAGTGAGTCGAACAGTTGACCACAGTCACCTCTCGGGGCAATTGAAGTGTTTCCAACAATCTTCTCACCACCTCCCCGTTTCTGATGGGTGATCCCGATGAGGTCATGAAACCCCTTTGAGACCACAACTGTCCAAAGTCATGCACCACACCGAAGCCATACTGACTGTCGGTAAAAATGGTCACCCTCAGTTGCGCGGGTCAAAGCAATTAATTCAGCTACCTGTGTGGAGAATACTCCTTGCAAACAGGAAGCTTCCACAATCCCTGTGACGGTGCAGACTGCATAGGCATCTCTCGGATTTCCCTCATGATCCCTTAAACATGAACCAGCTACAAACAGTGTTTGGTCAGCATCTAGTAGTGGTTCATCAACAATATAAGGATGGGGCTTGGTGCATAGTTCCGTGACATCAAGACAGTCATGCTCTCTGTCTGGCTCACCCCCATCACTTTCTGGCAAGGGCAACAACGTAGCAGGGTTCTGTATAGTGCAGGTTTTAAGGGTGACTTTCTCCGCAGCCAGTATAACCTGCTCATAACGAGTAAGTCTACTGTTTGTGACCAAAACAGGGAAGCTCCCCACCCCCCATCTCCAATATGGAATTAGTAATTTGGAGGACAGCCAGAAATACACAGCAATTGTTGATGATATACTGTAGGAAAGACCTGCTTCTCACAGAGTCTGCCTATTGGGATGAGATCAGAGTAAAGTTAAACGAAAGTGTGATGATGCAGCTGCAGGGATTAGTTGATGATAAGGAAAAACTGTATGTGATATGAGGGCGTACTCTGAGGTTAAGCTCAGGAATTATGGATAGCTGACTCAAATGGTGTCTTTGATTTGGGGATACTTATAAAACCTATTACATGTAAGTGCAATGTAATGATGTTTGTTTATTGTATATCAAATTCTCAATAAAAAATAAATTTAAAAAAGTCTACTGTTTGTGAGATCCTGCTTGTGTCCTGGTAAGCAGCAACTCTGCTGAGTGAGGAACGTACACCGTATGCGGATGACCCATCACAATGCTTTCATACCTCTCCAAACTGACACCTGCTGCAGCCACAGATTTGAGACATCCGGGTAACATGGACACTACTGGGTCTAAAGTAACAGAAAAGTAGTTAACTGGTCTACGGGCACCTCCATGAGTCTGTTAGCACTGAGAGAGCACAGCCCTCTCTTTCATGGCAATCGAGCAAAAACGCTTTGTTGTAATCGGGCATTCCCAGGGCCGTAGCACGGTAAAGGCTTTCTCTCAGCTTCCAGAATGCACTCCAGCAGTCATTGTCTCAAGGTACCCGATCGGACACATCATTGTGTGTCAGTCTCTGTAGAGGCTTGGCCTTTAGACAAAAGCTGGGTATCCACTAGTAACAGTAACCCACCATTCCCAAGAACATCCTGATCTACTTCTGCGTATACGGCGGATTCATTTGCATGATCGCCGTAATCCTCTCTTGCGTCTCTTTTTTGACACCCTTCGCAATCTTGTGCCCTAGGTAGAGAACCTCCTTTAGACAGTACTGTAACTTATTTGGGAATACCTTATGTCCATTCTCAGCCACGTGGTTCAACAAAGCAATGGTATCAGTGCGGCACTCGTCATGAGTATTTGATGAAACCAATAAGTCGGTAGTATACTGTATCAAGACTGAATTGCAGGGCATGACAAGAGATTCGAGATTTCTCTTCAAGATTTGGTTGAAGATCGAAGGGCTTTCCGTATACCCTCGTGGGACACAACACCACGTTAGACCGAGAAGAACGCCTTACAGAGGTCGATGACGGTGAACCATTCGGCTTCACTTGGAATCCGAAACAGTATGACAGATGTATTCAGTACCACGGGACAACAAGGAGCCAAAATATTGTTGATTTTTCGGAGATCCTGCACAATCCGATACTTGCCGTTGGGCTTCGGTAAACCCAAAATGGGAGAGTTACATGGGCTCCCAAGGATCTCCTTCAAAATCCGCTGACCAATCATGGACTCGATCACAGGCGTGATCCCACCAATTGTCTCTGGAGTCAAATTGTATGGTGGTGTCCTGGGATATTCTGCATCAGGTTTAATCTGTATGCGAACAGGCTCAACCCCTTTAATGAGTCCGATGTCCTTTCCTGTAAAAATCCCAAACCTCTTTCGCCACTGTCTCTTTGAGATCTAATGGCAGATCCTCTAGTTAACAAAGGGAATAATGAAACCCCTTCCTTCTGATTAACCAGTTTGAACACTACATCCTCATCCTGGGTCTGGGTGTCAATACCCTCGGGGGGACAGTATATGGTACAATTGAGCTTACCCAACAAGTCTCGTCCCAATAAGCTTACAGGGCTTGAATCACACACCACAAACTGGTGATTGTCCTCGAAGGTCCCTATTCTCACAGGGGCCTCCTCGGTCAAAGGGTTTTACATTCTCCTATTAACTACGCCTAAAACTTGGATTGTTTTTCCCGAAAGGAGTAGGTTGGGAGCCTCTGCTCCAGTAACAGCTAGAAAGGTAACGTTGTGATCATGTACATTCGCATCAACATATGGTCCACTCTGGTCTACCTCCAAGACTGCGTCAAGTGTACAGTCTTCCTCCCCTCTCAGGCACCGGCATAAGGTCGTTTATGTCTCTGAGCCATCGAAGGTTTCAAACATGGGGACCGGGGCATTGCCATACGTGACATTCTGGAAAGCCTGCAGTGGCACAGGAGGTTAAGGCATCGCATTACAGGCCTCTCTGTTCCTTCAATATTCTGGGACCTGGGTCGGGTGATATTTTGCGATGCTATAAAGCTACCCTGGGGTGGATTGGATCCCCCACTCTGATCCCGATTTGCAGGATTCAAACGACACTCGCGTTTCAATGCCCACCCTGTTGCAATAGTGACACGGCTGGTTTTCTTAAGAGTTGCGACATCTATTCCTGTCTTCGGGTCTATCGGGCCACCCCTTCCCCTTCCTTGACCCTGCACCCCTCCCCCTTGGGGTACCTGTACTCCTTGAGGGTAGGTTCCTCTCATAGGGGCCATGTTCCCTCTGTAAGTCTGACTCTGACCTCACCTCTTCGCAGCTTTCATTTGGACTAACATCAACTTCTCCATCTTCTTAAGCCTTGCCTTGATTTTGTCACTACAATACTTGGGATACCGCAAGATTTAATCTATTGTCTTGTTCTGCCAACAAATCAAATGCTGTTCAATCATTAGACTGATTTTGGTTCGCAGCACAGTCACAAATTTAGAAACAAACTGTCCCATGTCTTTAGGTTGTAGTGTCTTAATTCCGCTATACTGTTTAAAAGCCTGCAACAGCTGCTCTTAGTAAGCCTGCACTGTCTCTTTAGGTTCCTGGGTGGTTCTATCTATGTTGACCCAGTCCACATCCTGTGGAGCCACCTTGGCCTTTAACCGTGTAATCGCCTGATCATATTTCTTCATCACCAAAGGGGACGACCATGAGTCATCGATTCTCTTTCAGGTTCACCTTCGTGCCATCCTTTAGCTATTTTACATGCTCATCATAAGTTGCGCTGGATCACGATTTCAAACAACGTGCTAAGATCAACCCAAAAAACCTTTGAAATCTTTACAAAACGATCAACCTGTTATGCCACTCCACGGCTTCTCTCTCAATCTCGGGAAGTCATTTGTAAAAGCAGCCAGTTCACCCCTACTCCAGGGCACATGTACGTATCCTCCACACAGTACCTCTCGCAAAAGGAATGCCTAAACACTCCCTCTTCTTTCCTTTGCAGCCTTCCGCTTCACCCATCTTTCCTCCCACTTCTCTAAAAAACTCCAAACTTGGATACCTAATATTGTTACAGAATTTGTATTCTAAGTCTTGGCGTCCTCAAATTCTCCAGATCCTGGTTACTGTACTCAAGCTGATGATTTTTCTGCAGGACCTTCGTCCTTTCTATATCGAATTCATATTTAGTAGCCAATTCGGACAGTTTTCCATGTGCCTCCCTTGCCTTCTAGTAACATCCTTGCTTATGAACAACAATTCGGCTGATATGAGTCTATTTGATAGAGCTCTAAGATCCCACTTATCATGGCATCTAATTCAGTTTTCAACTTTAGTACATCTACCAAATCCACCTTCACTGCTGACTTAAGTGTCCCTGAACTCGCGTCTGTGCTCTGACTCTCATTAGCATGACTGTGCTTCTTCAACCATTTCTCTAGGTCCGAAACCTCAAACCTACTCTGACTTTCAGCCTTCTTTTGAGTATTTACTTGCTCTCTAGATGTGCTATTACGCACTCTGGGTAGGGTTTCCCACATAGATGAATCTGCCCCTGTAAACCCTGAGAGCAGCCTGACAAGTCCTGGCCCAATTTGGACAACAGATGAATCCGCTGTAGTGGCACAGGGGGTGCTTGCATTCGTTGGATTCAAAGGAACAAATATTGTGTGGGGACCCTTCACTCTTTCCTATGCAACTCCCCCTTCTGACACCCCTGGCATCCCTTGAACTCTGTTCCCACTGAAGCATGCGTCGTATACAGGAACGATGGGGCCAGTGGTGACAGGTACAGTGAGGGCATCCGGGATCCTTGAAGCAAGGCCAGGACCACAATGTGTGGATGCTTCCGTAACTCCTGTAGGTGTTCCCTCCAGCTCCACCATCTGGGCTTTCCCCGTCAAAAGAGTCCCTACAACATTTGGATTGGCAGCCACAAGTGCTGGGGTACTCGCAGGGTCACTGGTAACATTAGGATTTCCCCCCCTCCCTGGGTATGATGGACTCTGAGGGTGGACGCTCCGCCAACAACCCGTCCAACAAAACATCCTCGACATCACTGTCACTATCCTCCCCTTTGTCCTTCCGCTCCTTCTTCCCATCCTCCCCTGCCTTTCTCTCTTCTGTCACCAATGCCAGGTACACTCTCACTCCTTCAATGATGTTTGCTCTCCATCTTTTTTGCTTCTCGTCCCATTGTGCCTCCTGGTATGCGCACATCGCTTTTTTTGTCTTTCCCTGAAAATGCTCTCTTTGCTTGGCATGTGCAGCACACATCCATGCATCAAGTGCCTCAAACTGTGTGTCAGCTCTTGTAGCTCTTGTAACCTCTGACGGTACCTCGGAGTTGGCACGATGCACAAAAGGGGTCCACCTCTCGATCGTCTCAATTCTGTTTGCTGTTATAGCACAGAAGGTTGATATGATCGAGCGAGGGAAGGAAAGGAAGGGAACAGCAGGGAGGGAGATCTGGAAAGTAAAAGAACATACAATTAATACTAACCCTTGCACTATGTACTCATATAAACAATAAAGCCCTTGGTATACTTTCTGTTAAGTACCTGTAAAGAAAAAAGATAACCCTTCTTCTTTTCTTCTGTAAACTATAAATAGGATGACTGGTTCCAAGAATTAAAGGTATCAACTGTGAATCCAAATAACAGAGATGCCGTTACTATTAATCTAATACAATCATTATAGGATCACGGTAATGCCACTTCATGTCGTACCCACCATTAGTAGTGCCTCTTTGAACATCACAGGGGTTGGCCTCACCAATCCCGTTTTAGACCCCTGTTACAATAGGCGAAAATAAAAGCATAAATGAATGGTGTACAAGATAGCGAAAGAAACATGTGCATGCGCACGCCACCGGAAATAGCAAAGGTATCTCCTCTTTGAACACTCTTAAATTCGGAATGTATATCGCCGTTACTTTCACGGCTCTCATCTGTAAACCCAATACCTCAATGCACTGCCGGTTCTCAACCCGGCTTCGGCTTGTAACCAAAGAAGCAAATCAACCCAGGCCGTTTCTCATCACGGCTTCGTCAAAAGTCGTATAACTCTATTGCCAGAGAATATGCCGTTTCCATCACGGCTGAAAAGCACTTACTCGTACTTGATAGTGATACGCTCAGCTGTAGGCGTATCCAAAGTTAAGAACAGAAGGAGAATACACTGAAGACCCCCTCCAACAGAAGTCACAAGATCTCAGCGATCATCGGGACACAAATAGAATTTCTAGTAATAAACTGAACCGGTGCCGTAGCACCCTTACCAGATCCAGTTAAATGGAGAGCGCTCCGATTCTTGACCTCCGAACCGAAGCATGCAGTAGGAATAATCTGCAGCGTCTCACCGACCCGGCACTGCTTAAATGGCTGTTCGTTCCGGAACACGGACTCCAAGCGCCACCTATGCTCCGGAAGTGCTAAGTGCATGCCGGGAACGGTAGTTTGTGTTCCCATCGAAATTGCGGCATGAACCGGACAACGTTCCGCGCAGGTAGGATAGGTTGTAACACTGTGTGGGTCTACGTAAAGGTTTCATAGCAGACAACAGTCCATTCAAATGATCTATTATCCTCAAATTAAAGTTACTATAGCGGGGAAACACCAATGCATCCTCTTTCTCAGTGATCTTATGCCAATTTTAAGCCAAATAATAGTGTGAAGCCCTACATTTATTGCCATAAAGTGAGCAGGCATATCCTGCGGGGGTGCCTCTTTCCCCACTTTATTCGGGACGGGCACATCTCCTCTAAACAGTTCTTTGGTCGCCTTAAAACACTTCATTTCCTTTTCTTTTTAGCATTATATATAATTCACCTTCAGACTGTAAACATCGGAGTTTCCACAATAGTACAATTACAGTTCCCAATCCAACGTATCGTAGCGTGGCACCTTCTGACGTCGCCCCTCCTCCTCGCAGTGGCTCACCCTCCTTCACAATCTCTCTTCAAACACACACACGTCTTCTTAAACAACAATTGTCTGCTCCTTTAAAAGAATCAATAGAAGTCAATCACTCGAACGCACTCACCTCAAAAATGAAACGTCGACCAGAGGGGAATCACCTGAATCAGTGTAGTTTCTCTTCTGCGCAAAAGGTCCACTACACCATTCACAATAGTCCCATTCACACAAAATTCCCTATCTCAATTGGGGCAGTCGACGACGTCTCACAACAGACTCCCAGAAAACACAGCAGACAAATACTATACAGTGTCTTCTCCACCTTACTATAGATCGCGGGATCTTTGGCCACGTCGGACCCGATAACAACTTCAACAACTTACCATCACATTCACACGACTCTAACAACATCTTCACCAGACATCCTACAGCCGGCTCTTCACTGCAATCTAACAGCCACCACTCTCATCACCCTGTTAATACTTACTTCCTCTCCACCACTGGTCTCTCCATATGCTGCTGAACTCTGCTCGTTCTCCTCCTCTTACGTTTGGATTCCACACAGGGGACACTATCATCGGGTTCTAGAACTAACCTAGATCTTGTTCATCACTTAAAGCGCAGAACCATCCCCTGTATCTACCATCTGCTAGCGCGGAAACTTGTCTCCTCAACGTTAGGTTCCTATTAAGCAGCATGAGAGGTAAGGAACTCAATTCATTCACTCAGAAACAGAAATTTCTCAGTAACTCAGGTGCACAACTAGATAGTCGTTTGTCAATTTATTGTAGATTTTGAAACAGATTCAAATAGATCAATCTATGCATAATAGTATAAAAATACAGAGAACAGGATGAAGCCAAATCTCCAAAACCGATCCACCCTATATAACAAAAGAAAAACTACTAGTTTGGTTATAGCCACATAGGTTATTAAAAGGCAAGAATGTAAGTTAGATTGCGTTGAAGCCTTTGGAAGAAATATTCCCTACGTACCCTAACTATCCCTACACTATGGAAAGGGGAACCCTAAACTAAGCGAGTTCAAGGGAAGCATAAAAAGGTGTCACTCAACAGAGCCCTTCTGAGAGAAACTCTAACAGTGGTCATGCAGCCTAATGCCACAATCCCCAGGAGAGGTCCGTACCTCGGGAAGTCTGCTAGAAGAGTGTCAGCTGTCCCTAACTTCCTTAGTATGAAGCGGCCATCCAATACTGACACCTCTCAATCTGCAAAGCAATTTTCAATTATCCAAGGAGCCTTCATCGAATCCTGTCTCCAGCTTCTGCTTCACACGGTAAACTCCCCTCACATCCTTGGTGTCATCTCCGTCTCCCATGAGAATTCATTCTGTCTTTTTTATCGCATTCCTTCCCAGGCCTAACTATCAACTGAATAATGGGCAGTGCTTAATTTGTAAAATATTAAGTGCCAGGGCTCTGACCAGGAGGCCACTGCAGCTTGCACCACCTATCGCCCTTATCTTTGCCAAAACAACTACTAACCATCTCTCTTGCATGTAAATGCGACAGTTTAGATTATTTCAGGTCCCCGAAGCTAAAGGTATGGCTCGGGAGTCAGGTATTAGCAATTTTAATGTATATTGTATTCCTAAACTACTGTTGTTGTGCTCATCTCTAAATTAGATGAGCAGCGCCACCATGTGGTGGACTGTTCTAAGTATGGTGTTGACAATTAGGTGCCGGTGCCGAGCACCGGAAACCAATTAAGTGCCGGTGCTCAGCACCGGAAAGCCCCGGCTCAAATTAAGCACTGACAATGGGCCCTTCTCTAAACTAACTATGTCTTGTCCACCTGCAGTGGGAACTCAAATACATGCAACATTTCACAGTTAAGCAAAATAAAGTTAAATGCTAGTCAGGGAAACAAATCAGAAATACAGTTCAGGCCTACTGCTTTGGCTAAATTAGTATTACACGAATTTCAATGCAGCTTCTCTGTGACTCTTAGAACATGTTAATTTAACATCCACTACATCATCTATACCCTATTTCTACTACATTGTTATGACAATGATATTACAACTATTTCACAAACACTTTCAATGCTAGATTATTCTTGGGTGTTAATGTAGAATCCGAAGTTGTCAAATATATTTCTAATACACACAACATACATTATAAAATGAAAGCGTCAATGAGATCTTGAGAATAGACCCTCTTAGTTCGTAAATTAGTCACACAAGGTGTATGTGAGTGCAGGCTACTCATGGTTAGGATGCACTTCTACGGAATCTATCAAACGAACTGAAGCAAAACATAAAGCGTAAACGACGCTTCTCCACCTTGCAGCTAGAGAGTCTAAGGAGCAGGCGAGGATTGACCCTGGCGTTGCAGGGTTTTGGGGTGGTTGGTTTAAATGTTGTTGATAGGGGCCCTTGGTGGCTGCCATGAGCACGCCAGCCGCTTCCGTGACCACTGCTAGCTATTAATGCTAACATGCAGGATTATTGGCACAGCTATGAACTTCCGTGTCACCTCCCACCTGCACCAGAATCCTCCCAAATGCGTCGGAGGCCTAGGCAGGGAGTTGCAGCTGTCCTCTCATACACCACACAGCTCAAGGTTCTGCCCCTGCCACCGCCAGTTCTATACTAAAACGAGCTTTGGGCCCACCCACTACTTACCATTGGTTGGCTTTATTGGTTTGGTTTCATGTGTTCTCTCTCCCCTGGAGCACGGAGCAAATACTGATTGATTTCCACATCAGTGTTGTTTCGTGCAGCTTGCACTGGGATTGTGGTACTTTTTTTTGTTTCTTGTAAGGCAACTTGATTACGGGTTGGTGAAAAATGTGTAGCATGCAAATTACTTTATATCGCTAAGCTATTTTTACAAAGCGTGCAAACAAGTAATAAATCACTTTACAAGGCAAAGTAATTTTCATGCTTTAATGTCTCTGAACCGTAAGCTTGGAAACATAAACCTTTTGAAAACACTGCATGTTTGATGATGAATAAAACATCCTCTAAATTATAAAGCCATGAACCCACAAGCAAACATTTTGGCTGGCTGTCGCTTTTACAGATTAAAAAAACTTTAAACATAGTCCCTTTTTAGGTCTCGCCTAGCGACGCAGCGCGAAAGCGCTGTCGCTAGCGAGATCTATTGTTACTGACTTGCTTCGGAAGGGAGACAGGAGATGTGCACGCGCAGGACGGACTGCAATTATGAACGCGCCCGTGAACACGCACGTACAGACCCGTGATGTGCACATCTCCTGTCCCCCTTCCGTCCTCGCCAGCCGCAAAACATGAGCTGTGCACGCATAATTAAATCTACAAACCCCAGCTGTCCTTGCACCCCCTCCAGTGTCAGCCAGCCATGCGCCATCTGCCAACCCCCACCATATTCCTCCACGACTACACACTGACGCCCTCTCCATACAGCTACTCTCTCCCAGCATTCCTTACCGTCGTTCCGCCATGCTTCAGCGCGATGCCCTGCAGCGTGTCCCCAGAGCTCACGGGGTGCCCGGTGTACCTCGCAGCCCATGCGGCCGCCGTCACACTGGCCGTGTGTGTCTTCTCCGGTGATCCTCAGCTTACGCCGGGACAGTCGATGTGCACGCTCACGGCGTCTCGTGCGCTCCCACCGCGCTTTCACTTTCGCGCGCTGAGACAGTGCCCTCGCTGCACTGCAAGTGTCTGTCCCACAGAGCCCTGCGCCGTGAGTGTTTGCTTGGTGCTACTCGAGCGGACCAGGGACCAGTGCTTTAAATGGGCAGGTGCTGTCCGGTACTGAGCACCAGCACTTCTTTGATTTGAAGGGAAGAGTACCACTTCTAAATGGATCAGCACCTGCACTTCTGAAGAGCAAACAGGTACTCTAAACAGAGGGTACTATTACATGTATGTTTCAATTTAAAGCACTGCGCCACTAATCTCTCTGCTGATGTACCCCCAGTCCAGGAGATAAAATGTTTAAAAACAATAATGTCGTCTTTACTCTGGATGAATATTTATAAAGGAACTCTAATGTGTGCTTCGCTCCAAAAGGCTTTTGAAGCGTTTTTCGATATATGAAGCTTTCTTAATCTGTTCAGGCCTGGTTTTGCGAAGCGTGGGCAGAACTGCTAATTTAATCTTGGCGCCCCTGCGAGATCCCCTATGTAGCTCTTCATAAGTTATGTTCCTCCGGGCCATGTGAAAGTAATGTCTTGCGTTATCTTGCGAGTAAAAAAGAAATGAACGGCAAAATATTTTCTCAGGCTATAACATTGCACGTTGACTTCTCTGTGCCCCTTTGTCCTCAGAATTCATCAGTTTGTGGGTTTCCAAGGCAGGCAGGAAACACGTGTCAGCTGCGATTTACTCCTGACAAAGCGGGAGGTCGCGCAAATTCCAGTGGGTCGTGTACCCACTATCATTTCCACATGTGTGGCTTCCCTTCTTCAGACTGCGCCTCGGTGCCAACGCCACTCTGCTGAAGTAAGTCTCAAGTGATCGCTTGGCAAAGCTGTGTGGGTTGTTTTCCGGCTGCATGCAACAAGGAGAAACAAGCATTTGCAATGCAATAGGTCTCGCATTTACACGAGTTTAAGCTATTGGCATTGTAAATAACAATGCGTTTTATTTCTGTTTCAAAAAACAAAACATAAATAAAAGGCATTATCATTTACAATGCCAATAGCTCAAACTCGCGTAAATGCGAGACCTGTTGCATTGCAAATGCTTGTTTGAGACTGTTGCTAGATTAGTATCTATTTTTAAGAATTAACGTTTTCCGCTGTGGCACATTTACTTATGTGCTGGCTGCCTATTTTGTAATTTGGAGGATGTTGTATTCCTCATTAAAAACACAGTGTTTTCAAAAGTTTTATGTTTCATCCTTCTTTCCTTTACCTCTACATACACTGAAACCCTAAATCACCCTTACCTCCCTTTAAATCTTCCCACCACTGAACCCTAAAATCACCTTACCACCTTTACCTCTACCCATCCTAAACCCTAAGATCACGCTTACCTCCCTTTTTACCTCTACCCACAGCAAACCTTAAAATCACATTTACTGCCTTTTATCTCTACCCACCCGCGAATTCTAAAATCATGCTCACCTCCTTTGAAGTCTACCCATCCATTAACCCTAAAAATGCAGACGGCGCTGTAATCCCTGTTCTGCATGGCCTTTTGGTGCTGTCTTCATGTGGGCCAAACATGGCATACTTCAGCTCAGAGGTAAGATAATTAAGCAAGTGAGTTTTTTTTCCTTGAATGCCTTTTATATATTTGTGAGTTTCAGACAGCGGAGCTATCCCATGATCCTTCTCGCTTTTGACAACTTCAGACCGCTTTAAGTAGATTGTAGCCCTCGCACCAGTTTATGGAGGGCAGTTATTTATTTTTGTTACAATTGTTTAGTTTGTGCTTTGCCCAGCCTTTGGCTCACATTTCCTACCCCCTTCAAAAAAAGATTGATGCATGGATATGTATTTTAATTTCTTGTTGGTTTACGTTCGCTGACTTGGTATCATTGTCATTTGTTCTTAAAAACATTTTTTTCTTTGTGAAAAAAATAATAAGAAAACGGATTATTGCACCATGTAGTCAGCACTGGCAGCATCATATTGCTTCTGTTTTTCCTAACGTTCAGCCATGCTGTACAAAATGGCTAAAACACACTGGCAAAGCCAATAGCTCTCGCATAGGCGAGACCTATTGGCTTTACCAATGCTTGTTTTCCTTTTCTCAGTTCCCACTGTCAGAGCAGGCTCGTTTGCCAGCGACAGGTCACACCCTCTGCCCAGAACAGACCTGTCAGTCACTGTCTAAGCAAACCCATTTCCCAGTGTCACAGCAAGCAGTACGTCGACGTTGGCCCCGTGCCCAGCATTGAGCAGGCCTGACGCATGGTCGAAGGGGGCCGAGGCCCAATCAGAGCAGGTCAGCTGCCCAGTGTTCTAGCAGGCTAGGCAGTCAGCATGAATGCCACTGTTGTACAAGACCCCTGCGCCTGGGCACAATAGACAGCCTGTCGTGAAGCCTGTGCTCTGAAAATAAGTGGGGCAGGAGGCGGCCGTTGTCTGGATGTCTCTCAGCTGTAATCACACGCACCCAACTTCTGTGGTGCACCGGCCCGAGCGCCAGTTATATTTCAGCTGAGCACCTCTGAAAGCGCGCCCAAAGCCCTGTACAGAAGCCTCAGCAGGGAGGCCTATTTTTCATCTTCTCATTTCAGACGGGTTTAGTAGCTGCTGCTGCTGCCCAGCGTGACCGCATACGAGGTGGGCTCCTTGTAACTGGTGCTCCGGATCGACGGACTTGGACCGAAAATAGGCCCGGGCACCAGGCCCGGTTCTAGCAGGGGGGCCGGGTGGGCCAAAATATAAATAAATACAATGTTAATGCTTTGTTTTTACCTCTTTGTACAGTTTTCTGCTGTTATTAGACGTGGAGATATTAAAGCGCTTTACATGAACACCAGTTACATTATACAGGGTCACATTCATTTCTTTTAAGCACTGGAGATTTGCCAGGAATCACAGGATGTTGAGCCAACGCCGAAACTCGAGCCTAGCTTGTTGGAAGCTCTCGCCCTAACGCCACATCCTGGGTAGATTGAGGGTGGCAGGCAGAAGGTGCATGAAAGCTTGGCTCATTATGGGCTTGAAGTTCCAACAGGACCTAAAGCTGAGCTGCAGCCAGGCTTCAGGCTCGAGCCCGGATCAAGCTTTCAGTGCCAGTCTTCCTAGTGCACAATGTCAAGGCTCAGGTGTGGTAACAGGAACCTCCTTAACCGTGAACTACTGTTACACTCTGCTTGGAATCTTGGTGCCGGTGCTAAAGCCTGGGCTGCTGGGAATTATGAGTTGGGCTGTTGAATATAGACATCATCTCTTACTCTCAAATAACTCTCTAGACACATTGTATGCCTGTTTGGAATAAGATATAATGACAATCTTCGGTTTGTAGGCTACCTACAGAATTTACAAAAATGTGGCCCGCATTGGCCCACCCGAACGAACCCTTGGCCCATCCAGATGAAAATTCCTAGAACCGGGCCTGCCGGGCACCTAAATATAGGTGGCCACCCATCAGTGAATTTAAAAGCTAAAAAAACTGACATACAGCACGTTGTTTAAGGGTTTTGCAAGGTATGGAAGACTAAATGGATTTGAGATTGCTCTAAAGTTTTGTTTTAATATCAGGGAAATTGACAGTAAAAACCGGCCCAGCAGAGCATAAAACAAGCCCACAGACAACAATAAAACCCGAGCACACACTGACCAGTAAGACCAGCCCATCGGACGCTGCCTGATTGCCCTATAGGCTAGTCTATCCCTGGTGGTGCTATGAAATACGCCCCACCCCCCATTGTGGTAGGCAGTAAAGTTTTAGCAAGGTCTGTTGTTTTAAAGGTGCTAGAGGAGGGCGAGCCAACAAATGAATAGAGAGAGCCGAGCTATAGACGAGTCAAGGGGTTGGCTTGACTCCAAGAGCCCATGCACGAGCCTAGCCATAATCACGTTTGGCATTTATATTGTGCAACATACATCATATACAAAGATGATAGAGACGCTTCAGAATTTAAAAAAAGGGTATATCTTTAACACGCGGAAGCATTTCACATTAGTATATTAGATTATTTAATTGCATTTAGAGGCATTTATTAAAAGTGATAGTTTTTAAACATGAACTTATAAACATTCCTGCCAACCAGCTTGATGGCAATCCAATTAGTAAAATAATAGGCATCAACTGTCATGCACACCTTATTAAATCAGACACCAGAGAGGTTTGCTAAGAATCGCACAATTTAGTCAAGCCGGGTAGCTGGGATTGATCCCTGGTTTTCTGGTTTCCCATTGTGCAACTGAGCCATTAGATGGATATCAGGAGCGGCTCTAGGACGGTGCGATCGGTGCCATCGCACCGGGCGCTGACTTGGGGTGGGGGCGTCATTTTTACAAGTATATTATCATTTTAAAAGCACCTGCTGCCGTGTTCCTGGCCTCCAGCAATTTCCATGCATCAATTAAAATGTCAAGATAACTCTGGTGATTAATCGTCTTCCTGGAAAGATACCAGAGGTTTGTCTAGTGGAAGTTTTGACTCATCCTAAGGTAGCACAGAGGGTTAAAATGCCTGCTGCTAAGAACGTGTATGCAGATAACAAAGTGCATATAATGTAAATAGGTCAGTAGGTGACTGCTTCTGTAAGAGAGCTCTTTTTGTAACTTGTCGTTTTAAGTCAAAATCGTAATATAGAACATTGAGTTATTAACTGTCATCAAAGAGCTACACGCAAACTGCAAGGTATATGTTAGAGCTATGTGTTTTTTTGCCCAGTCTTTCATTATCCTAATCTTGCGAAAAGGGTACATTTGGGTAGAAAACAATTCTTATTATTAAAGAGAACCCCTAACAATGATGTTACGTTTTAAATTCTGAATTTGTGTTTTTCCAGAATGACTCTTAAACTTAATTGCCTACGAGTATCAATGACATGTCACCCCTACACCTTGTAGTCCTGTCTGATGTAAAATTTCATATACACTGATTTACACACGTGTGTGTGATGTAAAGTGCTCTGCCACCTTACACTGGTATGAGCGGTGCTATAAAACTAAATTAATCTGAGAGACAATGGTTATGGAGACTTGAGGGGCACTGTTAAAGGGTGCTAGTGAGGTAATCCGTGACAGAGGTGGTCATTGGGGGGGCGCCAACAGACAATCTCGCACAGGCCACCACCAGTGTTAAAGCCGGCCCTGATGGGTATGTTATGTTAATTAATTTTGTAGGGCGTGACAGCTACCCAAAAAGGGTTTCCCGGCACCTACCTGAGAGGATCAGAAAAGAAGTCAGAAAATTATTGATTAAACAACCAAGTTTTTAGGTATTTACGAAAGTTACTGTAGACCGTTTCGTTGCGGAGTGGTATGGGAAGAGAATTCCATAGGGAGGGACCTAAGTAGGAAAAAGATCGGCCCCCCATACGTGACAGTCTAATCCTGGGAACCGAGAATTTCGCCTGAGTAGTCGATCTGAGAGGACGTGCGGGTAAGTATGGATGGACCAAGGCTAACAGATACTGAGGGGCCACACCAGATTTGATCTTAAACATGTAGCTCAGGGCTTTGAATTTAATCCGGTTCTCTACCCTGATCCAGTGTAGATCGCGCAGAGAGCCAGAGATGGAGGCAGTTCTGGGGACCTGACAGAGTAGTCTGGCGGCGGAATTCTGCACCACCTGCAGCTTGCGTGTCACATCCTTATTTGCCCCCAGATAGAGAATGTTACCGTAGTCCAGTCTAGAAGTGACAAGAGCCTGGACCACGGTTCTCTGGGTAGGGCTGGGCAGCATCCAGATAATCTTCTTGAGCCATTTCAAGATGGTAAAACAGGTTGCGGCCACCTTCACAGCTTGTTGTCTCATTGATAATTGATCATCAATGATGAAACCTAAGTTGCGAACTTGGCGGGTGGGCTGAGGTAGAGCATAGCAAAACCAAAGGGGATGATGGACGGAGTGTTGAACATTGCAAGCACTCGCCCCCAGTCAACTGATCTGGGTTTAATCCATCATCATTCTTTAGCTCACTCCGCCACCCCAGTTCAGACATGGCCATATGCAAATCAGTCTGACCCTGTGCCTCATGGGAACAGTCCAGCCCGAACTGCCAAGCCATGTCTTCCCTGGACCGGAAACAAGCATCCTGGGACCGGTTTCGGGTTCATAACCCTCATCAGCCAGGCTATCTTGAATCCAGTGGCAAAGTGAGCAAGGGACCCACGTCTGGGCATACCCTGCCAACTTAGGGCGAACATAGCAAAACCAAAGGGGATGATGGACGGAGTGTTGAACATTGCAAGCACTCGCCCCCAGTCAACTGATCTGGGTTTAATCCATCATGAGGTAGAGCACCCATTACCGCAGGCCAATGTTGGGGCCCCCACTGATCTTTATTTTCCCCCAAAATCAGAACCTCAGTATTCTCTCCATTAAGTTTGAGAAAATTGGCCTGCATCCAGGATGCAATTTTACTCAGCCCCAACTGGAGAGCAGATGACTCAGATGCCCTCTTCGCAGAGAGAGAGAAGATAATCTGGGTGTCGTCGGCATAGGAAAACAAGGACAACCCAGCCTTCTCTGCAATCTCCGCCAGGGGTCTAACATATACATTAAACAACAGGGGACTAAGGATAGAACCCTGAGGTACGCCATAAGGGGAAGGGTGAATGTTGGAATTGGCCGTAGGGGAAAATACCTGGAACTTACGGTCAGTAAGAAAAGAGATAAGCCAGTTGAGTGCCGGCCCAACAACGCCCAAAGATTGTAAGGCTTTTAATAACACGGTGTGAGACACCGTGTCGAAAGCCGCACTCAAGTCAAGTAATATAAGGGCCACCGTATCTCCAATGTCCAAGTGGTGTCGCAACATTGCCGTAACTCCAAGGAGGGCAGTTTCGGTTGAGAAGTCGGCTCTGAAGCCAGACTGAGAAGGATGTAAGTAATTCTGTGTTTTGACAAACTGGGATAGCTGTGAAGTAATGAAATTGGCCGATAATTGGAGGACTGGGCAGGATAGGCATTAGCCTTCTTTAAAAGAGGAAGAATCATTGCGTGCTTCCACTCTGGGGGAACAATTGCCTCGTGTAAGGAGGCATTAAGGAGCTCCATAATTATCGCCAGTGAAGGTATCTCTTGCTCTCTCTTGTTTTACATCAAAGGTTAATGCTTTGTCTTTAATTCTTAGCACATGAGTTTAGAGAGAGGGAGCAGAAACAAACCACTTGAAAGTCCAGCTTGTTTTGGGTTTGAGAGACCAAGAGGACCTCAAATTAAGCCAGAAACAGGCATCTGGTTCGAGCCTGGCTCAAACCTTCAATGGGTAGCCCATCTTTAAGAGCATGAATGTTTGCCCTTTCTAAAATATGGACATAAAACACTATCTCTGCCCTTTAATCACTTCCCTTACTATCTTTTAATTGCTTTTAGAGGCTGAAAATAAATTTCTGAAACTTATGTTTTTAAAACTTTTTATATAGTTCAGTAGCTCATAGCACTGTGTGACACCCTTGGTCACTGCTGGCATTTTTCAGGAAACATGGTGCTGCATTTTGGGTCTTGAGGTATTTTGATAACATTGTAAGTAGGAGCGTAAATCATGATATGTATTTTTTTTTATGAAGTTAGCTAGTCCATATACAAAACTGTAACTCCTTGATACACAAGTAAAACCAAACATAAACCATGCTCATCTATTTGACGGAAGTGCACTATTTCATTTAATTTTCACATGAAAGCAAGTATTGACAATGCCACTAGTTTTGAATTTTTAATAGTTTACCAAAAATCATTAGTAGGCAAGCGGGCACAGCAGGGGTCGCAGCAGTGCGATATTTTCTAACAGCCTAAGCAGATTTGAGAAATAGGAATATGAGTAAAAAAGGTTATGAGAGGGGGGGCGGAGCTTGCCTGGCCGCAAGATGGCCGCGCTTTAGGGTAGCTCCGTGAGCCGACTTCAATCCGACTCGATCCTGCCCTCCTATTTACCCCGCATCGTCCCCCCCTGCTGCTGCTGAGACCTGTGGGGCGACCGGGCGCCCGTGGGAGCCCAAAGAAGAATAAAGAAAATCCGCCCCTGGGCCGCATGGCGAGGCGTACTTGCCCGATCGGGGTACTGCGGCCTGTTTCCTTTCCGTCGGCTCGGCCGCACGGCCTACCTGGGGATCTCCGCAGCTGCTGCCGGGCCCGGCTACAATCCTGCCGCACCCGTGAGGACTCCGAGCCCGCTCCGCACCCGACGGCGGCTCCGTGGCGCTGGTGGGGCCGCGACAGCTCCGTCTAGCTCCCCGCCCTGCTGGTTCCTGGTCGCGGCCGCCGGAGAAAGGTGAGGCGGCCGCGCATATCCTCTACTCAGAGCGCTGTTGGACCCGCGGTGAGTGACAGGGGTGGCTTACACTTATCCAAGCTGCCCCCGCGGATGCTTGTGGTGACCTGCTTCCTCCCGCCCGGCCCGGATTTTGGTGCCCACCCCCAAAAAAGAAGAGCTGTGCTCCGCGCTGAGTCGCGGGCACGCCGGCCGTTTTTCCTGCCCTCCCAGCGGGCGGTGCTGTTGCGGCAGCCTCTATCTTCCTCTGCTTACCTTGGTGTGCTGGTGGGGAGCTGCCCTGGGGCTGACCTGTTATAACAGTGACTTTCTGCGTAGGTTTGGGTCCCACACTGCAGCAATGGAGCAGGTCCCTGGTGCTGGGCCTGTGATGAGATGGGTCAATGTACAGTAATCCCCTCCTGGTGACAGCCTCTGCCTGATTTACGTCTCCTGGTGCGGCTGGGTGGCCCCCCTTTTTCCTACCGCTTGTTGTACCTGGTGTGGCACAGTTTATTCCTTGTCCTTCCGCCGTGCAGGCACTGTGGCCCCACTGGAATTGTTGGTACAGCAAGCACGCACAATATTGGGGCCTGGCTGCTGGCTGTTCTCGCTGTGCCCACTGCTTGGTTGTCATTTGCAGGCCTGCTCTTCTTCCCCTCCCTCCCCCCCCCGGCCCCTGCGGTTGGGGGCTCTGCATGATTGGTGGTGCACGCTGAACCCTAATCTCAGGACTTGGTGATACTACTAAGTTGCCCTTCCACTGCCTCTTTACACGACGCTGCAGGCTGCATCCCTTGGTCTTTTTGTCGCTACTTGTCTACCTGTTGTTGGACACGCTCCCCTAATCTCACTCATCACAAGGCCTGGGGACCACCTGGTTCGACCGAGGGCTGCACAGAGAAATTGCAATCCACAGAGAAATTGCAATCCAAATTGCAATTTGAACCACGTAAAACCCCCAGACATCAAGACCCTGAGAAAACTGCTTCTGAGTCTGGTTCAGAAATGGGTGATACCGCCGCCGACTCTGACCTAAAGCAGATTCTCCAGGCCATGCAACTCAGCCTTACGAAAATAGACTGTAAGTTAGATGCTCTTTCCTTCAGAATGGACAGGATGTCAGAGAGTCTGGACAAACAGGCTGCTAGATTAGACACTGTTGAGCAGAGGGTGTCGGACGGGAAGGACACACTTAATTCTACCCTGAACTCCACTACAAAGCTGGAAGAGCTACTGCACACTGTGCAGGCTAAAGCAGAGGACTTGAAAGCGCGTTCGAGAAGGAACAATCTGCGCATTGTTGGTATTGCTGAATCTACCAACATTCCTAATATGGAACTCTTTGTGGAACAATTGCTGGTCACACTCCTGGGCAAAGATACCTTCTCCAGTATGTTCATCATCGAGCGTGCCCATAGGTCTCTTGCTCCAAAGCCGGTCCCCGGAGCAGCTCCTCGCCCTATTATTGCCCGGGTCCTCAATTATAGAGACAGGGACGCTGCTTTAAAGAAAGCCAGGGAACTTCGAGGGCTCAGAAATATCTCTTTTCCCAGATTTTACGCAGGCTGTTCAGGACGCACGGCACCAATTTGTCCCTGTTAAGCGTAAGCTACGCGACCTAAATCTGGAATATAACATGATCTATCCAGCCAAGCTAAGGGTGCGCGCTGATGGAAAATTTCACATATTTAACGATTCCAAACAGGTTTTACATTTCTTGAAAAGAAGGGAGAGGGACAGCAGTGGCAGGGGTTTTCCAAATACTCGCCGCTCTTTGGCTGACGATATTCCTGACCCGGATGAACAGTAATTCTTCCTTAATATGTTTCTGCTTTGTATGAAAACTGGGGTGTGCCCGCTCTCGGGGTTGGGGTGGAAAGGTTGTTTAATTATGGTGTCCTATGGGGAGGCGTGGGGGCGTCATTTTCACTATGTTGAATATTATGCTTGACTGAGCTGATCAGTATTGGAGGAGCATATTGTTGTTCAGGCTCTGGTTCCTATTACTTGATGTGTCACAGGCAACATCTGCCCCGATGTGTATTCCACCATCGACATCTGGGCTTGATTTTGTTAGGGAATGTATATTTTGTTGTTTCTTTTTGCATTTACGGGTGGTGGGGGGTTGAGGGTTCGACTATGCCTAGTTGGGGTCAGCATAGCGTGGGCGGGAGGGGTTGAAGCTCATTAGTGCATTAAAGGCAAATTACTGGTTTTTGATCTTATCTATGCTCTTTGCAATGAGGTATGACACTTGGATTGATCATGTAATGTACACTGGATTCGAATACCACATATGACGTCAAAGGCAATTAAATTCTGGACATGGAATGTCCGGGGCCTTAATGATCATCGTAAGCTGAGGAAGGTTGTTGCCATGCTTAAAAGATACCACGTAGATATAGCAATGATACAAGAAACTCACCTTGCCCCCCACAACAAGATGCTCTCAATACGGCGCTTGCTATGCCTTTTTTCGGCAGCTGGTTTCACTTCACATGCTAGGGGGGGTCCTCAATTTGGTCAACCCTAGATCTGGTTTGTCCTTGCATGAAGAAGAGGTCGACCCCAATGGCAGATTTATTATAGCCCGCTGTCAGGCGGAGGGCTTCAGTGCTCGGTTAGTGAATAATTATGGTCCCAATTACGACGACCCTCTGTTTTTTCAGACCCTGACAGCGTGCTTGCTTAACACTAACGACTTACCGCAATTGTGGGGAGGGGATTTTAATTGCATACTCCACCCCAATAAAGATATATCACGTGGCCCACCAAGGAAGCCTCCTGCCGCAGCCAGCGCCATATCGGCGCTCATGGAGCAGCTGGGGCTTGCGGACATTTGGAGGCAGCGTCAGGCGACCACACCAGGCTTTACTCACTACTCCGCCCCGCATGACACTCATACATGGATCGATTACTGGCTGGTTTCCAGAAGTCTGGTCCCGCAGGTTTCGGATTGTGAACCACTTCCCAGAACTTACTCCGACCACTCTCCAGTGCAGTTGATATTGACGGTTCCTACATTTAAACCTGCCCCATTCACATGGAGATTTCTGCCATACTCCCTACTTGACCAGGTGTTCCGCTCAGAAATGGCTACAACTATTGAGTTTTTTTTTAGCGAGAACATAGGCTCAGTGTCTTCCTTCTCAACTGTTTGGGAAACATTTAAGGTCTTTATTCGCAGGGAAACAATCGCTAAGCACGCCGGAGTTCTTAGGTCCATCCAGAACAGGCTCGCTAAACTAGAGGCAGACATTGCTGCCTTGGAACTAGAACATCAGCGGACGGGGCAGACTGAGACACTAAAGGATATTAAAGTACTGCTTGGGGAATTCCAGGATACAGCTGAGAGTGAGGTCAAGCACTTAGGCAAGTAAGCCACAGCTCGTGTCTACGGGGAGGGTGAACGCCCCGGTGCCCTGTTAGCGAAACTACAGCGCCCCCAGAGGGAAACTAATTCCATAGTTGAAATCAAAAGCAAAGATGGTAGTATGATATATGATTCACAAGGCATTGCGGATAGATTCAGCAGATATTACGCTGAACTTTATAGGTCTCGAATCCCCCTGATGGTTCAGCTATTGAAGACTACTTGTCTCACATCCTTCTCGCTTGGCTTACGGATTCTCACAGGGAACACCTTATGGCTCCCCCAGTAAATTAAGGTCGCCCTGTCTTCGATGAAAAGTGGTTCGGCCCCTGGTTCTGATGGCCTAACTGTCGCCTTCTATAAAGCGTTCCAAGACCTTCTAATCCCACACCTGGTTACCTTATTTGAGGAGATGGCGGAGAGTAAAATTATGCCCCCTTCAATGCGTTAATCGTTACCCTCCTCAAACCGGGCAAAACTCCCAGCGATTGCTCATCATATAAGCCCCTGACCCTGTTAAATATAGACACAAAACTATTCGCTAAGATATTGGCCAATCGCATCTCTCCACTGCTTCCGGGCCTAGTGGGAGCTGAGCAGGCCGGTTTCGTCCCAGGCCGCACCTTGACATCTTCTTCGCACCATTTTCGCTGCTATACAGCATATCAACCCTAAAATTAGTGCAGCTGCGGTGTTCCTGGATGCCAAGAAAGCCTTCGATTCTGTAGAGTGCCTTTTTATGGAAATGGTACTCAGGCGGTTGGGTGTGGGTGAAGTGTGCCTACAACTGGTTAAGGTCCTTTACGAAGCTCCGTGCGCGAGAATCAGGCTGGGGAATCTAGTGACAGCTTCAATACCCATAACCAGGGGCACTCGGCAGGGATGCCCCTTATCCCCTCTTTTGTACGCTTTGGTGTCCGAACCACTGCTGTGCGCCCTCAGGGAATAGCACAGTCATAGGGGTATACGGTTCCCAGATTACCAGCTAATAGTCTCTGCATATGCTGATGATCTACTACTTTATGTAAGGGACCCCTCCACTCACCTCACTCCCGTTCTGAAGGAAGTCGTCTGCTTTGGACAGCTGTCTGGGCTTAACATTAACTGAAACAAGTCTTTAATATTTCCCTTGACCGCATCCCCTTCCCCTCCTACGATGCAATTCCCCTTGAAGTGGACAACAGAGTCTGTGCGCTATCTAGGGATTCAGATACACACCGATCCAGAAGTAGTGTTGGTAGATAATTATGGGAAAGTATTGGATAGACTGGAGGAGGATGTGACTAGATGGATGCGGCTGCCACTTTCACTATTAGGTCGTGTTTCATTGATGAAGATGGTTGTCCTACCCAGGCTATTATTCCTGTTCCTGAATATACCTATGGTCCTTCCACAACATATTTTTGCTAAATTAAGGTCCCTCATGATACAGCTGGCCTGGGCTGGCAAGCAGCCCCATACCCAATGGGGCATTCTCACTCTGCCGTATTCTTTGGATGGTCTTAGTGCTCCGGATCTAGACCTATACTATAGAGCTGCGCAGTGTTCCCACGCCTCTATTTGGTTGCACTGCCCCACTACTCCCCCACACATACACATAGAGAGAATTGCCGCTGGTTCTGACACTCTCCCACAGGGGCTATTCAGGAACCCAACACGTAGACACAGTATCCTAGATTCTATTAAATCCACTGTTCATGCTTGGCACAACCTACTGAACAGACAAGCTGGCGCTATTTTGTACTCTCTCTTGACCCCTTTGAATTGGTGCACTTGGCTCCCCTCCAGTATTGATAGCGGGGTCACCTTGGCTATGAGTGAAGTTTGGTCACTGTAATAGGTGACCTCTTTGAAGGGGGTGAATTGCGCAACTGGGAGCGGCTGACAGCGGATGGCTTCCACCCTACATTGTTGGTGCGTTTCCAGTATTTTAGACTTCGACATGCCCTGAAAAATCTCTTTGGGAATTCCATACAGGAGCCCCCGGAAGTTCCCGCTCTCTCTTATGTCATTAAGACACCTTCTCCCCCAAAGTTGGTTTCTAGAATATATAATATATTTCAAGCAAACAGATCGGTACAGTACTCCAAGCCTAGACATGACTGGCAGATGGACTTGGACCGGCTTCTTGAGGACACAGAATGGCAATATTGCTGTGAGATGACTAAGAAGATCTCGATGAATGGCAGGCATCGCCTAATACATTTTAAATACATTAATAGAACATACTACACTCCAGAACGTCTTCATAGATATGGTTTGCATGAGTCCGCTACCTGTTCTCGATGTTCGGAGCCGGTGGCGGACTTTATGCACTTAGCCTGGTCTTGCCCTCGCAAATCGGAGTTTTGGGGGAAAATATTTTCGTTAATAAACGATATCACTAGCCTCACACTATCCCCTGACCCACTCACTGCACTCCTAGGCTACACCAAACCTATTGACAAAACCTTCAGACGATTGGTGGCAATGGCGTTGCTTATGGCGAAGAGACGTATTTTTATGCGTTGGGGTAGAGGTCCGATCCCTACTATCGAGGAATGGACGAGTGATATGATCTACTGCAATACTCAGTCGGACTCAAATGGCGAACTTCTTCCCCCCCAATCCAAACCTCATTCCTACTGGGGCCCATTTCAACAGTACCTGATAGGTAAAGAAACTGGTGAAACAGAGGGAGTTACTGACAGTACTCATCTTTAATGTCTTTAATATGATTATGTGTGGTTGCTCGTGGCTCACTGCCTCTTTCAGGTTATGTATGCCTCTTTTCATCGCAATGTGGGGTGTATATTTCATCTGCTTTTTTACTCTTTTCTCTCTCCCGAGTGTCTCTTTATAAATTATGATGTACTTCTGTTAATGCACGGAGCCAATGTGATTGCCGAATTGTCCTGTACTTATTGCCTAATGATGCTGATCTTATTGTTTTTAAAATTAATAAAGAAAAGTTTTTTTAAAAAAGGTTGAGAGTGTGTGCATGTGAGAAACAGTGTATGAATTGTCTGAGAAATTAAGTATAAAAAGATTGAGGGTGTTGGTGTGTGTGAATGAGTGTATGTAAGAACATGACTAAGTGAGAGTATGTGAATGTGTGTGAGAGAATATATGTGTGTGATGCTTGCCAGTGTGCTTCTGGGTCCTGGGACACTGGAGATAATTCTTAGCTTATGGGTGAGTGCACTAATTGCTTATGAGTGGGTGCATTATCCATGGCAATATTCAGGCCCTAGCACTCTGGAGGTAATGTTTGACATATGGGGGCATCTATGGCAAAATGCTGGTGCTACATATTTGAAGTAAGTGTCAGCCAAAGAAGTGGTACCTATGGTATGGGACACCCATAGCAAAATGCTGACCCTTTCATCACAGAGGCAATGTTTACCATTTGGGTCACCATGATACAAGTGGAGAGGGCAATTCTTGACATACAGTGTATAAACCCAGATATATATTGGAACATTTTATGAGCGTCATCTTTCAGATTCCACAGCTTTTTTGTGACTTTACGGTAAAAATCAATGTGCTTTAAAATGCTGTATTTGACTCTCTCTTGTAAAAAATGTTCTTTGTGGCAAAAATCCCACAACACTCCACCAACATTCCTTGAATAAGTCCAGCCCGCTCTCTTCACTCGCTGTTTTTCAGGACAAGTATTACCCCCCATTACGTTCACAAGATCACCAGCCAGCACGGTTCATATACCCTGGGCCCCACAATAACTTTGTGAATCTGGCTCCCATGATTTTAGGAGCTGTGACCAAAAAAAGGTGTAGGTGTATATCTGATTGTTGATGGCCTAGTGCCCCATGTGCGGTTAGTACCCTGAGCAGTGTAAGGCTTGGTTTACAGGCGTGGTGGAGTACACATGATTACTCTGCCAACAACCCAAATCCTGATCTGTGGCATCCTCTGTTATTGCAGCTCTGAGACCTCATACTGCTTTACTAATACACCGCCACCATGACCTTGGGCATCCCATGCTAGGCAATGCTGAGACCCCTGATACACCACCACCTTAACCTCTGGCATTCCCTGCTATTGCAGTGCAGAGATCCTCCTGCTGCTAGGCCAATGCACCTCCACCTAGACCTGTGGTATCCCCTGCTTTTATAGTGCTGAGAACCGCATGCTGCCCCACTGATCCCCCTTCTGTCCTGATCAGTGGCTTCTACCCCTATTGCAGTGCTGCGACCCTCATGCTGCTCCACTAATACACCCTCACCCTGACCTCAGGCATTCCATAATATTGCAGCACTGAAATCCTCATGATACTACGCCAAGGCACCTCCACCCTTACCTCAGGAATCGCCTGCCTTTGTGGCACACCCTCCTTTGCCAATACTCCTCCACCCTCACCTCAGGCATGCCTGACTACTGCTTTTGTCCCCACCCTCCAAGCCAATTGCACCCCTTAACCCCTTCCCCGGTACCACTCCTGATCAGGAGCCTAGTAAGTGAGGCATCTGTAGGGATAAGACCTGCAGGTTTACAAACTTGTGGCTAGTTCACAATACGTTCAACCAGTATACATCATTTCTGATGGATACATCTGCTGTGGATTCCTCATCTTTCGAATTACCCTTGCGCCAGCATTCCACAGAAACTTTTTTCATAGCTCTCCCACGTCGACGAGGACGTCACAATAGCACGGCTCCGTTCGCGACTCTGTATGATGTAATCTGAGCCATAATAAGACCTCGTCGGAGTGCTGACGTCAGTTCCCCTTTTTCCGCTCCGTAGACACGTAATGGTTTTTCTAGAACTCTCCATTTCTTTGTAGGAATAACATTATCACAGTCTATCTGTGGTTGTAGCAGTGCAATGGCTATACAGAAGAAGTCAGGGTTTAAACCTTGTAGGGAATGTGGGGGTCATATGTCCATCACTGACCCTTACGAAGATTGCCTTTGGTGTTTGTCATTGAATCATGACGTCGAGGGATGTTCGTCTTGTCGAAGAATGAATTCGAAGGCTCTTAAGGAAAGGGAGGCAAAGTTATTTATGGCCCGGGCGAAGACGGAAAAGAGAGGCCGCAAGAGGACCAAGTCAAAGTCGCCGACCCCGCACACCTCAAGGTTGTCCAAAAAACACAAGAAGAAGCGGTGTCATGGGTCCAGGCGTCGTTCTTCGAAGGGCAAGTCATTGAGGTCGGCTTCCCCAGTCCAGCGGTGTCATAAAAAAGATGACATCTCGCCTTCTCCCTCTCCTTCTCTGCAGGCAACTCTGGTACATTCTCCGGCGCCGAGGGATTCGCCGGTGCCCAGGGAGGCATCTCCTGTATCTCCAGCTTAACCTATTACGGCTCCCGTGTCTCCGGCGCCACAGCCAGAACCCGCCTCACGGCCTCGGACTGAATCAGAGCAGGCGGCTTCGGACCCATACCCACCTTTTCCGGGTCCCTGTTCAGATCCGTCACATTTTCTAAATGCGATGTTTGGCATGTTTGCCAAAGCGGCTAACCGATCCGGTGCGCCGGCTGGCCCTGTGGGACCACTTTCCTTTAATTTGGGCATTCCCCAGCATTATGCCCAGGCATCGTTCGTGCGTTTCATGTCGATGACTTCGTCATGGCCTCTTCCAATGCCGAGGTTCTCGACGCCGATCCCGCAGGTTTCTCCGGCGCCGTCGGGCTCTTAGCTGGCGTCTTCCCGACTTCGTGCGGCGCCGCTGGCAGCTACTGAGAAACCTCCTTCGACGTCGGCTCCGATATCACCGGCGCCGCTCCTGGCGCCGCCGACGCCGATTCCAAAGATGTGGTCCAGGAGGGAGGCACAGAGGATTCTGGAAGAGGAGGACTTGCAGGAGCAGGCTGAGGAGGGAGAAATTCTTGAGCCTGTGGATGACTTTGAAGGTCTTCAGGAGGCCAGTGGATTGGACACTTCTCCGGAGTGGGAGCTCTCTTCTCCCAAGGCTCTACCTTCTCAAGACGTGGCTCCATATCACGCAATTATTAGGAAGGCTGCTGACCTTTTGGATCTGCAGTTGCCCACTGCTGAGGTCAGGTCTAACATTCTTACTGAGGTTTTGCACTCTCCTTCTTCAGTGGTAGAGCCTTTGCTCCCATCCAATGAAGCTCTAACGGAGCCCATTTTGGAGGTGTGGCAGAAGCCAATGTCTGCCCCGGCAGTCTCCAGGGCAGTAGCAAGACGTTATAAGGCTACACCTGGAGATCCAGCTTTTTTAACCTCTCACCCTTCACCGGAAAGCTTGGTGGTTTAAGCTTCATGTTCTTCCAAACAGTCAGCAGGTTCCTTCCCCTCCACCCCGGGGGATAGGGATTCTAAAAAGCTGGAACAGTCGGCTATGAAGGTGTTCTCATCAGCTAGCATGGCATTGAAATCTACTAATGCCACATGCCTGTTAGGAAGGTATTTCCATGCCTTGATGGACACAGCCAATGAGGTGGCTCCTAAGCTGCCTGAGGATGTTTGAGGTCACTTTATGGAGGTGTTGATTGATACACAAGCAGCAGCCCATCAGGTGATCCAGTCGGGTCTAGATACAGCAGACTCAGTAGCCATGGTGATGGGCTCTTCGGTGGCGACCAGGAGACACGCCTGGTTAAGAGGATCTGGATTTTCACTGGACGTTCAAGCCACTCTGCTGGATCTTCCCTTTGATGGTCCAGGCTCTTTGGAGCAAAGGCAGATTCAGCTCTGCAACGTTTTAAGGATAGCAGGGCTACTGCTAGATCCTTAGGCCTACAGTCCCAGCCTAGAGGTTTTGGTTACAGGAGATTTCGTGGATTTAGGAAGGCTGCTCCATTTCGAGGCCATCAGCAGCAGCAACAGCAGCAGCAGCAGAACCCCTGTATAAGTCGTACAGGGGGAAGGGAAGAGGTCGTCTGCGAGGGGCCGCTCGCCAACAGGTCTCTTCCTCCTCCTCCTCCTCACCTGTCCCCTCCACTGGATCCGCAGGGAAGCAGCTCTAGAGCCCCCATCTTGGAGCATGTTGGACCCGTAGGAGGCCGGGTGTCCGATTTTCTACAAAATTGGTAATCTGTTACATCAGATCTTTGGGTTTTAAATCTTGTAGAAAATGGCTACGCCCTTCCTTTCCAGGAGTTTCCCCCTCCTTACTCTCCTCGCTAGCACTGGTGTTCGGAGGACCATCTGTTGCTTCTGCTGCAAGAGGTCCTGTCCTTGTTACAGAAAGGTGCGATAGAGGTGGTTCCGGAGCAGGAAAGGAATCAGGGATGCTATTCCCGGTATTTCCTGATCCACAAAAAGGACGGTCGGTTGAGGCCGATCCTGGACCTCATGATCTTGAATTTTTACCTCAAACAGGAGAAGTTCAAGATGTTGACCCTAGCTCAGGTTCTTCTGGCGCTGCAGCAGGAAGACTGGATGGTGTTGATCGATTTACAGAATGCGTATTTTCACATTCCCATCCTGAAGTCGCATCGAAAGTATCTCCGTTTTACGGTAGGGTCTCAGCACTACCAGTTTGCGGGCCTCCAGTTCGGCCTTACTTCCGCACCTCGGGTTTTCACAAAGGTGATGGCGGTGGTGGCAGCTCATCTCAGAAGGTTGGGGATTCCTGTATTCCGCTATCTGGACGACTGGCTGCTCAAAGCAAAGTCGCCAGAGATGGTGCTGCATCATCTGCAAATAACAGCTCGGCTGTTGTTCGACTTGGGTTTTTCAATAAATGTACCCAAATCTCACCTGGTGCCCTCTCAGCGCAACCTGTTCATATGGGCAGAACTGAATACTACTGTGAGTCGTGATTTCCCGCCTCCTCAGAGGATTTTAGATATCCAGGATATGATCCCAATGTTTCAAGATGGAGCGGCTGTTCCAGTCCTGAAGGTCTTATGTCTGCTCTTTCTGTTTGCTTCCTTCATTCTGTTGGTCAACCATGCATGTTGGCATATGAGGGCGCTCCAGTGGTGCCTCCGCAGGCAGTGGTTTCAACACAACGGAGATCTCAGGGAGGTGGTCAGAATCTCCAGAGACACTGCAGTGGACCTGTTATGGTGGAGTATTTCAGGCAACCTGTCTCAAGGGAAGCCCTTTCAACCTCCTTCTCCGGTGGCCACCGTGATAACGGATGCCTCCACTCTAGGGTGGGGTGCTCATCTGGGGGATCTGGAGATCAAGGGTCTTTGGTCTCTGGAGTAAAGATTGCTTCACATCAATCTTATGGAATTGCGGGGGATACGTTGGGCTCTCAATGCTTTTCTTCCCTCCCTTCGCGGTCAGTCAGTTCTGGTCCTGAGGGACAACACTACCGCGATGTGGTACATAAACAAACAGGGAATAATAAGGTTGTTTCGTCTCTGGAGAGAGGCTCAGCGACTCTGGTTCTGGGCTCAGGACCATCAGATTTGTGTGATTGCAAATCATCTTGCCGGAGTGCTGAACGTACGTGCGGACAGTCTCAGTCGGCAATTCTCGGCGATCACGAGTGGCGGCTTCATCCGGAGGTAGTCCATCACGTCTTCAGGATGTGGGGGTTTCTGGACCTTTTTTCCACTCACGAGAACGCGCACTGCCCGTCGTTCTGCAGTCTTCAGTATCCGATGCGGGGAGCGTTGAGGGACCCGTTTCAGTTGGATTGGGGCTCGCAACTCCTCTACATCTTCCCTCCTATACCCTTGAATCCTCGAGTTCTGAGGCAGATTCGCCAAGACCGGGCCCAAGTCATATTGATCGCTCCACATTGGCCAAGAAGGGTGTGGTATACAGACCTCCTTCACCTATCATCGCACCCTCCGCTCCAACTCCCTCTCAGGGCAGACCTCCTCTCGCAGTCGCAGGGGCAGGTTTTACACCCCCACCTCCGGAGACTGCACCTTCATGCCTGGAGATTGAACGGGGCAACCTGAGATCTTTCTCTCTCCCACCGGATGTGGTGGATATTATCTTATCGGCCAGAAGGCACTCCACCAAATCTGTGTATTCCCTTAGATGGGCCAGGTTTGTTAAGTGGTGTGGAGAGAGTTCTATTGATCCTTTGAAGGCCCATTTGTCTGATGTTCATAGTTTTTCCCTTTCCTTGGCCCACCAGGGTTGTGCTGTGGCGACTGTTAAGGGCAACTTGTTGGCTTTATCAGCCTTCCTTTGTTTGCCAGACCAACCATTGTTGTTTAAGTCTCCCATAGTCATGAGGTTTGTTAAGGGCCTCACTAATAGATTCCCTCCCACTCCTTTTATTATGCCTTAGTGGGATTTAAATTTGGTTCTTACTTTCCTGATGGGGTCTCCTTTCGAGCCTCTTCATAGCTGTCCGTTGAGGCTTCTTACTTACAAAACAATTTTTCTGATTGCTATTACCTCTCCTAGGAGGGTAAGTGAGCTTCAGGCTCTTAGTTCTAAACCTCCTTTTACATCAATTTATGCAGATAAGATGGTTCTCAGGACCAGGGCTGCTTTCCTGCCTAATGTGGTTACTCCTTTCCATCTAGGGCAGTCAATCACTTTACCTACTTTCTATCCTCCCCCTCACCCTTCCAAGGAGGAGGAGAGACTTCACCGCCTGGACCCTAAGAGGGCGGTCAGCTTTTACCTGGACAGAACCAAGGACTTAAGGCTCGACGACCAGCTCTTCATTGGTTATGTGGGAAGAATGAAGGGCAAAGCTATCCACAAGCGAACGCTTTCCAGGTGGATCGTCTTGTGCATTAAGATTTGCTATGCCTTGGCCAAGAAGGAACCGTCTGAAGGTATTAGAGCTCTTTCCACTAGAGCTAAGTCTTCTTCTTCGGCTTTAGCTAGAGGTGTCCCTGTTGTAGACATCTGCAAGGCGGCAACTTGGGCCTCCCTCCACACCTTTGTGAAACATTACTGCTTGGATTCAGAGGTGAGGAGGGATGGCCATTTTGCACGTTCTGTGCTGCAGGATTTTTTGGTATAGGTAGGCAGACACCCTCCTCCGGGAGCAGGACTGCTTGGGGTTTCAATTCGAAAGGTGAGGAATCGATAGGCAGATGTATTCATCAGAAGAACAAGTTACTTACCTTCGGTAACGCTTTTTCTGGTGGATACAGTATCTGCCTGTGGACTCCTCACTGACCCACCCGCCTCCCCGTTGTCTGCCTTCCTATACCGAAAAGAATTTTGAGTACAACATTACTGGTATTTCATTTTCTTTTGAAATGATATGTAGCTTGTTTCTAGGAAATGTCTAGTATTTCCAGTCTTCTTTCTCCTTTGAATAAAATACTGTGTTTATTGGTGTATATATATTGTATACTGTGTATATTTGCGAAATGTTGTCGGTTCACCCGTTCGCCTTGAAGGCATAGAAAAAATGGGCGGAACTGACGTCAGCACGCCGACAACTTATGGCTCTGATGACGTCATACGGAGTTGCGAGCGGAGCTGTGCTATTGTGACGTCCTCGTCGATGTGGGAGAGCCATGAAAAAAGTTTCCGTTGAATGCTGGCGCAAGGGTAATTCGAAAGGTGAGGGATCCACAGGCAGATACTGTAGCCACCAGAAAAAGCATTACCGAAGGTAAGTAACTTGTTCATTTAAACATACCTGACAAGTAGTTCCGTATCTTTTGTAAGTGCCCCTGACATAGCTGGTTTTTAGGCCAACAGCGCAACGCTTCGAAGGTATTTTAATGCAATGAGTATTAAAAGCAAAATATAAGTGACAACATTTGTGGCGGTTGGT
Organism: Calotriton arnoldi; assembly: GCA_963921515.1. NCBI lineage: Eukaryota > Metazoa > Chordata > Amphibia > Caudata > Salamandridae > Calotriton > Calotriton arnoldi. The sequence continues at coordinate 43,051 of CAWUFW010005030.1, forward strand.
GACTTACAAAAATGGTGGGGCGCTATATGAACATACATTAAGATAAACACTTAAAGAAAAAAGAAAAGTTTCACTTACCTTAGCCTGCAGCACCCCCTCAATGTTCTTCAGTCCCTGTCTCCAGGCTCCTCTGAGCGTGAGGTCCCACAGCCAACTACCTTATCCACTCCAGATGCTACTCTCATGCTGTTAACAATGTTAAGCAGCATGAGTGAAGCGTCTGGATTGGCTGGAGCAGGCTCCATAGGAGCGGAGGAACATCACCCCCACCCCACTGCTGCAGAAAGTGTGAAAAATAAAATGGTATTAATAAAATTATTTTACCATTTTATTATTTACTCTCTGCCGAACGGAGTGTGAGGGCATGGCGAGCCCAGTGCATCATTGCTAATGATTGTCAGCAATGAGGAGTGGCCTCTTCAGTTTGAAGTGCACATGTCAGTTTGTCTGGCTGTCTTGCTACGGCCAGCCTGGAATGCAGAATTCAAACATCTCCAGTCCAGTTGTCTTACACAGGCCTCCATGCCTTTCGGAGCGCGGAGCCAGCCTGTACTCCAACCAATCCAGACGCTTCACTCATGATGCTTAACATTGTTAACAGCATGCATGCAGCGTCTGGATTGGATACAGTGGTTGGCTGTGGCACCTCGTGCTCAGAGAAGTCTGGAGCCAGGGACTGGAGAACTTCGAGGATGTGCTGCAGGCTAAGGTAAGTGAAACTTTATTTTTTTTCTTTGTTAAATTTTTATTTCTATGTATGTTCGCATACCGACCTACCATTATTGCATGTCACCAACCACCACTGCATTCATGAAAACACAATGAAAGTGAGCATAGGAAGCGAACTATCAGAAATGTTTCGGATGAAAATTGGACAAACTGAGCATTCTAAAGCGTATCATTCCCAACTATAACCAGTTTGAACATGAGTCACAAATGTATTTGCACAAAGTCTTTGAACTTAGGAGTGCAAATGCCTTATTACAAGTGTACATTTAGAAAATGTGATCTCAGTAAATGGATTTGCACACATAATATGACATAAGTATGGTATAATACTACTTGTGAGGAAATATGCTCCATGAGCCTGTGGTGGGCATTTGAGCAGCTGCGGCTCCTCCGCTAAGGCGGAGGAGTTTCACCCCACACGGAAAATAAAATGATAATAACATAATGTTATTATCATTTTATTTGAACGGTGTTGGCCCAGTTTTGTTTAAGTGGCGGGGCTGGGCATGGCTGTCAGCCAGCAAGGGAGGAATGGTATGTGCACTTAAGTGCGCATGACCCTTTGGCCTGCCGTCTCGGGCCGGCCAAACTGGCATGCGCACTTTGCATGTTCTCCACCCAGGCTGCATTACAGCCTGGGTGGAATACATGCCCAGAATCCCACTCCCTCTCTGAGCGCCGAACCCCAGTGCTCAGACCAATCACGAGGCTGCTATTAGCAGCGTTGTGATTGGCTAGGGGAGCCTAGGAGCCTGGGTGCTTCCTGTTCCTTAGTCGTCGACGGTAGAAGAATGGAGGAGAGGCGCAGCTAGGTAAGTGCAATTTTCTTTCTTTTTTTTTTTTAACTCCTGCCTCACCTAGCAGCCGCCACTGCATTTGAGTGCTGTAATACTACCAAAGTGGATGAACACCCCTAAGCATGTAAATGTATGACTATTAATAAATTGGAAACGGGAGGAAACACCCCAAAAATCGTTTGGAGTAGAGGAAGACATGGTTTCTCCACAAGAAAAATATTTTCCCAGCAGAGTCAAAATGTAAAAGGCTGGCTCACTGCAGCTAGACATTAACTATGCACATATTTAAATTTACTCCAGCTGCCTTTACACTTGTGGAAAATGCTTTCATATGAGAAAAACAACTCCAGAAATACACCTGGCAAGCTGGCTGCCAGAGCTTCCCAGGATTTCTCCTGGAAATCTTTCCACATTCCGAAAAAGACAGACATGTACTCCAAACGTAGGTAGCATATAGGTGTAGATGTCTGACCTTGGTGAAAATCGGGTCCTAAAAGGTCATACGTTTAGAGACAGTTCTAAAGTGTATTTCACTATTCAATGTATTACTTAAACATCTAGAACAGGAGTCTCCAATCTTTCCTTTAATAAGTGCTACTTCTGTTCAATGAAAATCCCCCTGAGCTACTAATATTATTAGTGTAATACTGACCACTTCAGACAAGATTGCATTAGTTGACACCATTTGCAAGATTACAAGCAGTGGTCACCTCAGTTTTCCAGGGATAGTTGCCAGCAACAATGTAATAAAGGCTTTGTCAATGTAGAATGCCTCTGCGTGAGTAATACATAACAGCCATAGCAGTAATGCCCCTGGCATCAAGGTAATATTAGTAATAAGTCTTCCCAACACCACATGATTTATTACTCAAATATCAGCTTTAAATATATTTTGGAAATTCAGCCATTTTTCTCCAAACATCAGTTTACGAGTTCTGAAAATAAACAGATATTCATCTTGTATACTTGCTTTCAATTTTGGTATACATATAATAATTTAACAAAGCTTATAGTTGGGTAGGCAAGGTTGCACACAGGAGAGCTACCAGTAGCTAACGAGCTGGGCCTTGGAAAAGCCTGATCTAACATTGTTCCAATGCACCCATAATCAGCATTTTCTCTGCAGGGCCACTGCAATTATGCGATTGTGCACCCGCAGCGTTTCCTGCATAATAATGGATTTGACAGTTTTGCCACATAATCCATCATCTGCTCCATAATTTGCAGATTTTAACAAAAAAAATGTTTCTTGCTCAAATGGATCAAAATTTACTAAAAACGAAGCTACACATGTTGCTGGGGCAGTGGAAGGCCTTTTGCAAATGTTGACTTGTCACCTTTCCGTTGCTTAAAATGTCAAAATAATGAAGTATAAAGTAATACTATCATAAAATGTTCTGTATTAATCTCCATAATTAGTCTTTTCCTGCCCCATAATTTAGTCAACCCTTCCGCATAATTTGGTACTCCACTATTACATAATTCCTGTGACCTTAGCCATAGGCTAACTAAGGATATGTGTTTCTTGAGCATCAAATACAAGCCAGGGTACAGTGAATGTTGAAATTACAAAGCAGAAATCTGGCCACTCCGGCAAATTAGTCCAGAGCAGAAACATTACACGTCAGGAGTAATAACACCCATAATAGTATAGTGTAAGAATTTACATGATACACTGGAATGCCTAGCTATTATAGAAAGTAAATAGGTTGCTCTTCTACAGAATGCCTGTACATCAGTGACATAATGCATGCTGATCATTTTACCTGCCTCGTGATGCCTACTTACAAATTAGAGGACATCAGAAGGTCATTCCCGTCCGGCTCAGTATCAATGAATAGCAGTCCATTTGTTACTATGCCACACAATGTTGTGGCACCAGTTTTATGTCACATGCTGCGTTCTCTTCGGTTATTTTGCTGCCAAATGGCTTCCTGTGCAAAAGAAGATTGTCCTTTAGTCTATGCATGACGCTTTCTCATTGCCCCATTTCTGTCCCTGGGACGAGCCCTAAAGTATGCCTTAGTTATCCCCAGAAGTGTAGATCACATCTCAGAAGGAGGGGCTGAATACAAATACAGCTTGTCCTTAGACCTTACACCTGAGGTGGTAATAAGTATATCTCTGCAGTAGCACAGCTACTGGATTCCCAGTCAGGCCACTAGGTAAACATGCATTGGCAAAGCCAATAGGTCTCACCTATGCAAAATCTATTGCCTTTGCCAATGTCTTTTAGCCATATTGTACAGCAGTGTGGCTGTGCAGCATGGCTAAAAGTAAAGTTAGAAAAAATGTGCCACGATGTAGCATCACTGGCTGCGTCCTGGCACTTTTTTCTTATGCGGGTGGGGACGGGGCAAAAGAAACAACTGGGTGGGAGGGGGAATTTACAACACAGACAATGGGGAGGTCATGGGGGGATTGAAGGGGAAATTTGGGAGGTGTAAAAAACAACACAGGCAACGAGAGGGGGAATTTGCAACACTGACAATGGGGGGTGGAAGGGGAATTTGCAACACTGACAATGGGGGAAGGAGGGGGCAAAAGCAACACAGTCAACGGGGGTGGGAGGAATAAAAGCAACCTGGACAACACTGAGTTTTAGGGGTTAAAAGCAACATGGACAATGGGGGATGGGAGAAAATAAAAGCGACACGGACAACAGGAGATTGGACTGGGTAAAAGCAACATGGACAACAGGGTGGGAAGGGGAAAGACAACATGGACAACGGGGTGGGAGGGAGAAAAAGCAACACAGACAACAAGGGCAAGCAACAACAGGTGAATATGAAATCAAAAGTACCTCAACCCCAGCTTGAGCTGCAGCGGAAGGACACTAATCAAAGAGAATCAAACAGTAATCCAAGACAATCAATCTGTATTTGGTCCATGCTCCCAAGGATAGAAGAGGAACAGAAGCAGGTAGGAGCTGCCCAATTAGAAGGCAAAAATTAAGAGTGACCATGAAGCTAACAAATAGTAAGCGATGGGTGGACTCCAAGTCCCTTGTTGTATACAATATCTACTGCAAGCCAGAGCACATGCAGCACATGTGCTGTCGCATGCGCAACCTAAAAATACAGGCTGCAGGATTCCAGGAGCATGCATGTAAGCTAGCCGGTTGCTTCAGTTCAGTTATTTTGACTCCTGGCTGGCAATAGAAAGGGCAAAGGAAGAAGAAGAAACTGGAAGACCTGCCAGGTGGAAAAGAGCTAAGTGGATGAAAAAGGGAAATGGACTAAAGGAAGGATAAGGGGGTAAAGAGAAGAGCAAAGGAAAGGTGGTACAAGCGCTGGATGGAAGGAAAAGGAGGGAGAATTGGTGATTTGAGAAAACTTAGAATGGAGAAAAGTTGAGGGGAAGATAAGCATACCAAAAAAACAAATACAACTACCATTTTTACAGACTCTCTCAAAAGGTATATTGTAAAAAAAAAATACACTGTGCAAGTGAACTCTAATTACAATATCCGCTTAAAAATCCCTTTCAATATGGTTCCCCCATGTTGCGCTTTTTAAAGCCTGATCTCCTGAGTAAAAGGAAGCCCCCCTTGTGGCACTGGCACCAGTCTTTTAGTGACCCATAATGAGACAAAATCATGCTGGGTTGTATGATGTAACAATGAAATCCCTAACCCTGCATGCCTAAACTACGCGGTCTGAATAACGACCGCGTCTTAACCACGCATTGCTTTACCACGCATGCCTTTTCCACAAATTTTCGTGGTGAAGACATGCATGGTAAAGGGGTATGCGTGGCTAAGGTCGCCACCCCCTTCCCCACTGCCCTAAGGCACAAACTCCCCCAGCCCCCTCCTGCCCTGAGGTGCAAATACCCCAACCCCCTCCCAACCCCCACGCTGTGCACTCCCCCTGCCCTAATGCCTAAAACCATGTCCCTTAACCTGACCCTGGCCAGCCCTGACCCAGCCCTAAGAACTGCCCCGCCCTTCTCTAAGCCCTAAAAACTACCCGACTACCCATTCCCCTCCCCCTGCCATGAGGCCTAATACCCTAACCCCTAATTAAAAACGACCCCAACAATCCGACCCCCAGCCCTGAAAACTACCCCTGACCCCCAGCCCTGAAACCTAGCACCACCCCCAGCCCTGAAAACTATCCCCAATCCCCCCAAGCCCTGAAAACTACCTCCAACTCCCCAGCTCTGAATACTGGCACCGAACCCCCAAGCCCAGAAAACTACCCCCGATCCAGCCCACAAAACTTCCCCCCAAGACCCACCCCTGCCCACAAAACTACCCGACCCCTGCCCACAAAACTACCCCTGACCAACCCCCCAGCCCACCAAACTACCCCCGACCCACCCCCAGCCCATAAAACTACCCACTGACCCACCCCCCAGCCCCACTTAAAATAACCCCGACCCACCCCCAGCCCACAAAACAACCCCGACCCCCCAGCCCACAAAAGTACCCTGACCCACCCCCAGCCCACAAAACATTCCCGACCCAGCCCACAAAACAGTCCTGACCCACCCCACAGCCCACGAAAGTACACCGACCCACCCCCCCATCCCCACTTAACTCCCCTCATTCTCACTGCAATTCATGGAAATAGAAGAAAGGCCTCTAAAACACAGGGTGGTAAATGGTTCACTTTGACTTCCTTTAACTGTCTGACACTGCAACCACTGGTAAGATTGACATCTGAGGTTCTTTCTTGGAGCCTGAGATACATTGCCTTGGCCCTCCTGCAAGGGGCTGGTTCAGATGTGAAGACGAAAGGGTAATAGAGCAGCTCCCCTCCTTATTTCTGCTCAGTTGGAAGGGCAGGTGGACACACCTCCAACAAATAGTCCTGGGACTGCCTGTGATCACCAGTAAAATTATAATCAGAACCCTAATTTAACGAAGGCAACCTGTGCACCACTTCAACACCGTGACAGTGTTAACATGTTAATATCAGAGTTCTTAGTGTTTGTATTTGAGTTGTTGGTAGGGAAATCTGCTTTGTTTTCTGCTTTTTGGGATTAGGGTTGGTACTGTACCTTAAAGGTTGAATAACCGCAGATTTATAAAACCAGCTGAGTACTATTCAACACCCGTGAGACCAGGAGTAAGTGAGTCGGATAGAGCTTCCCCTTGGATTGTGAGCACACAAGGAGAAAGGGAGCAAACTAATGACCTGGAAGGTTGTTATTCAAGCTCTTCATCCAGCTGGGAAGCAAGTCAGCCTGGTGCTGGCCCTACACTCTGCCAGGCATGATCATGGCACCTCCACATGTGGCTTGCAGTTTATTCTTTCAGTTCCCAGGCCACTACAGATGGTGTTGGTGGTGGCTGGCCACTGCAAAGGGAATGGTGGGATAGCACAGAGGTGAAACGGTACAAGTGATGGCACACAAAGTTGCACTGGGACGGAAAAAGGGTCTTGACATCAAAATATAAGTGGCCCGATTAGCGAATGAAATAGCTAAGAAGCATTTGCGATGCCAATAGGTCTGGCTTTAAAAGAATGTTACGTGGTAATGAGAAGCATTACAAGTAAATAGCATGGGAATTAATATATATTTGTGTAGTAGGAAGGAACTGTTAAATACCATTGGTGTAGGTTAAAAGGTCAGGTGAAAATTGCAATGTCAAGCCAGACCTAAAAATCCACATAGGTTAATGACTGCTCTCCTCCCATCTGTGCTGCTGCCAGAGAAAAACAACACAAATTATCTAGGTATCTAAGACACTTTAATAGTATTACAATGTCATATGTGTGCCCGTGAAAATTCCGACTCGGGCAGCTGGATAAATAAACAAAATAAGCATTGGCAATGCAAAAAGGTATGGCTTTAAAGGTATGATGTATGGTAATGTGAAGCATTACAAATAAACAGTATGGGAGTATATATGTGTTTGTACAGAAGCAAAGAACTGTAGAATGATAGAATAATATTAGTGTAGGTGAAAAGGTCAGGTGACAGTTGAACTGCCAAGCAGACCTAAAAATACATATAGGTTAATGAATGCCCTCAACCCATCTGTGCTGCTACCAGAGAAAATAAACATATCTAGTTATTTAAGACACTTTAATAGCCACCCATTGTCATGTGTGTGCCCCTTAAGTTCGAGGTTATGCAGATGGATAAAAACAAAATGATCACAGTAGCATGGAGGGCAAGCACTTTATTTGAGGAAGAACACAACTTCTGCTCAATCAAAACATGCTCTTGGCTTCCAATATGTGGGCGGAGCCAAAGCCCCACTCTAGTGAAAATTAACTGGCGACAGCTGCGCTGTCCAACCAGACCATAATTACCACAGCTGTGTGGAGGGCAAGCACTTTTTGTGGCAGCACACAACTTCTGCCCAACCAAAACATGTACTCCTGACTTCCCATATGTGGGCAAAGCCCTTCTCTAGCACTGCTCACATAATTGTTTGACGACAGCTGCTCAGCCAAGCCAGACCATAACAAGTGGTTCCACTTTTGCATATCAGGGCATCTTTGAACGTCTATTTACACACTAAGTGTTTTGCAAAGTATGGGAGACTGCATGCATTTGTGATTGCAACAGGCTATCTCCACAACACTATTACCTCTCAGATATATATGCACATATAGGCCTCAATTATTCCAAATGAATCTCTAAACTCTCTGTAGTATTAAACCGGTGCGCTCTGTCATGGCACCCGGCACTCCTCTTCCATTAGAGTGAAATTTGGAAGTCACTGGCCAGATTCAGCCAAGCACTCTTGAAGCATCAGACTCAAATATAAATTCAGATGTTTCCATACTCTAATATCCACTTTACACTTGTGTGTTTATTTTTCCTCTTTCACTTTTTTTGGAAGTATATACACAACTCAACAGTATTTCATCCTGTGCTCATTAATTCAATGAGTAGTTATAGGCATTCCAGCTTTATGCCCTTAAGTACATCTCTTACGCTCGATACGTTTCGGGCTAACAAGCACTTCATCAGGAGCCAGTGTACATCTGTTAAGCTATCTATGCAGCTCATGTCCTGGTCTCCCTCTAGGCCCCCATCCCCCTCCTACCTTTCGCCAGCATGTCTCTTTCTTCTCCTTTCTTTCTAGGAGGTCAGTAGAGATCACCCCTGGTTGCAGCTACTGCACCCCAATTCTCTAGAAAGACTTCCAGGAGCATATGGAGACTAATGCATTTTTCACTTTTGCATAGCTTTAAGCACGATTCCATAGCATGGTGGTACGACTGAGTATGGGTGTCAGTATAGGAGTATAGGATCTTCTTATTGCGGGTGCCCCAAAGATGTAGACTATGGGGTCCCGTTGAAGCAGGGGTCCTACAAACCTAACAAAAAGTAAAACTACGTTTGGAAATAAATGTAACATTTATTTTAATATAAAACCTGCGTAGCGCTGGCAGGCTGGGTAATTTCTCAGAAAGTTAATCCCAAAGGAAAGATAGCAGTAAATAGAGGGCATGTTTCCCAGAATCCTCTTCCAGCGGCGCTGCCACTCATGCTGTCGGCGGCAGGAGATTTTGCACATAAGAAAGTAATGGCGGCGCGCTCGTGTTATCATCAAACGCTCTTTGATGCCTTTAACCAGCCGAATCTCGCAGCAGAGGCGAGAAAAAAGGGAGACCAGGCCCTTTCAACTGCGAGAGGTTGGCTGCGCCGCAGAGCGCAGGAACATATCTGCCCATTAGCGGCAATGGTGGCCTCCCTGCCCTACCACCAATTAGTTGGATACGTTCTATTAATGGGACACCTGGAGTTCGGAAGGCCGTGGAGACCTGGCCTGACATTTACCTCTTTAATGGTTTGTTTCTCTAATATCTACCCACTAGCGTAGCAAGGATGCAATGGCCCCCTTGACTGATTTGGCGTGGTAAAATACATCAAAGATCACGGTTCAGTGGGCTCGTGGGGGCTCCGGTGCCACTGCACCTGCTGCACCAACGGTACCCACGCCCCTGTGTCTACCTCGCAGGTAGCGTGTGTATAGAACCAATACGCAAGGATAGGAAATGGGCTGATGTGGTTTGTGAGCTTTCACAACCCGCTCTCCAACACTTTGCACCCTGCAAATGGTCAGAGATTTGCTCCTTAAAAAATTTTGAGAAAAGCCCCTTCCTCAGAGTGCAAGAGAACGGAACACCCCCAAACCTCTTGGGATTGTAGGGGAAGAGGTTTCTTCAAGGGGGAAAATACTTTTTCTCAGCGAGGAAAGAAACAAAAACTGTGCACTGGCACACCAGGGCTGCCTTTCCCCCTAAGCCGCTTTCTAACTTGTGCAGAATTCTGCACTGGGGAAATAGCAACTCAGAAAATATGTGGCATGGCATTCCCGGTAGCAGTGCACTGCGAGTGGCAAGGCTTCCTAGGTGCACTACTGGATAGATATGTTTGTGAATAGGGGGAAAAAAACATATTTGCACCCTTGCCCAGAAGCACTTTCACAGGTGCAGATGGACGATTCTGTTTGTGAATTGGCCAAATACTTTTTCAGAACCTACTGTCTTGTCTGGAGTCAAACACATAAAGTGTGCGGTGATACAGACCTGCAGGTTATTTGATGTCTGCTGCATTATTACACTGGTATCTCATGTCATGCTTTAAGAATCTTTAATGCAGGGAACTGCAAATTGCGAGAAAATCGCATAATTCACAGAATTTACACACACTGAATGCATAATTTAGAGAGGAGTACCATTAACCGAATTCCAAGTGAACTTTAAGGGTAAAATCAGCATTTGCCTCCGTTTTTACACTTGATGCATGTTGCAAGTTTTGCAGAACTTGCACACATGTCCAGTTTTTGTTTCGTGCAATCTTCTCCAGATAAACTGGAGGAAACTCAAAATGCAAAACAGTTTGGTAAGGTAGATACAGTGTGTCAAAACAGTCACAAGAACAGAGCTAAAATCGGGGAAATGCTATGGTCTGAAGTTGAATCCTGGGTTTTAGCTGATTTCTGAAAACTGCTGCCAAAGAGGATTGACACGGAGGGTAAAGCAGAAGGCAGTGGGTTGTGGCCTTAGGGCCAGAGCTGCCAACTTTGGAGTTGGGGAACCAGGCTCGAGCCTCGGCGTCGGCTCAGCTTCCTGTGATTCTGGGCAAATCACTTAATCCCCCCGTGCCTACCAAGAAATGAATGTGTCCTTGTGTAAGGGAACTGGTGCTCATGTAAAGCGCTCCAATACCTTCGGGTCGAGTTCGCGCTACATATATCTGCAAAAAAAAAAAAAAAAAGCCCGGCATCGGCTACAGAAAGGCTCTGTCGCATGACTGCAATTTACAGGAGGAAGGGATATGAAGAAGAGACTGATTTTTAGAACGTAGGGAGCAGGAGGGAATATACCAGTCACATTTTAAGGCCCAAAACGAGAGAGTACACCTCTGTACGAACAATTGTTATAGATATTAATTGTACCCGGGTACTAATGCTGTGAGGGTGTTGTATGTACAGGGAAAATAGGCGCCTGTCAAGTTGGCGTAATATACAATATTCATATATTATGCGGTGCAAAAGGTGAGGGAAAACACCATGGAACCCCCAATAATGTAGGGCCAAAGGCCTGTCACGTAAGTAAAGTCCTGTCCTATGCACACACGTGTGCATAGGACAGGACTTTAATTAATTGTACACACTTATGCAATCGGCAGAGGATAGGAGCAACCTGCTCCTATTGTTTTTATCCCATAAGCAGTCTAGCGGCTGTATTTTGTTTTTTAGATGACTGATGGATGAAACAGAACATACCAAGTAGATAATATCACTGTAATCTAACCTAGACTGAAGGAAGACAAGAATAACAGCAAGTTAGTGATAGAGGCTTAGAAACAGATTAACCCACCCTCTTTAATCAGATGGCATTATAGGCCATCGAAGAAATTGTGTGAGGCTTAAATGGCCAATATAAAACATGCAGAAATATTTGGCAGACTTTAATTGATCATCTATGCCAAATAGACAACATGAGATCCGCCCACCTGAGAGTACTGGACCTACATTACTGAAATGCCAGTGTCTGACCTTCCAGGAGGCAGCAGCGAATTATGAGATGAGTTGGGACCCTTCTAGGCATAAGGAATATATATATCTGAATGGTTTGTATACGAAGGTGTGGGGGGGAAGTAGTTCAGGTTTCTTTGTTTTCTTTTTAAAAATTTTGACAGGGTGGGTCATTCAATCTGGGGACGCGAGGTGAAAAAAGCATCCCAGACAGATGATTGCTGTACTTATTATGTATGTACATCTGCATGGTATTTTCTTTACTTTGGCACTCAAATGCTGTAAGAAAACAGGGCTCTTTGCAGATGCCCCCCACACTTTTTGCCCCCACTTGGACTACTAGATGCTGGGTTTTGACTCTGAAAGTGCACTGGAGTCTGATAACTAGGCCCCAGATCCAGTGTTCTTTCCCCCAAATTGATATGTGTAAATTGGTAACCCCAATTGGCAAGGACTTTACCCCCCTTATAAGTCCCTAGGATATGGTATGGTACATAGGGCATGGATGGTAAAGGAGTCCCCAGGGCTTGCAGCACTCTTTGTGCCACCCTGAGTGACCCAAATAAACTACTGACAGCAGGTCTGCCATTGCAGACTGCAGGAGCAGTGCAAACTGCTCGAACTCAACTGTGCCCTCACCATGTGTGGCACAGCCAATACACTACCTTTAATATATGTCAGGCACCCCTAAGGTAGATTTCCTCAGTTCAGGAGGCAGGGTGCAGTATATTAAAGGTGAGGACATATAAGTAGAAGCCTATATGTCCCTATAGTGACGTTCCCCATTGGAAACTACTATAAGTGTTAGCGGTCCATAGGATAATATGGGCTGCCACACGGGCGTTCTTGAGGTTGGCAGTTCCATTATGGTACTGCAGAAATATGCCATGTTTGGTATCAAACAACCTGCCTTCTCACTACTGACATGAATCTCGTGCCCTGGGAGATGTGGCATGCACCCTGGTGGCGACTTTAGTGGTCGCCCACCCGGTTGCCCCAGCTTCTCTGTGCTCTGGCTCGCAAGCCTGCACTTTCCTGTGCCTGCTGCCGCCAAGACAGGATTCTGACCTCCTGCTAGGCAGTGTGATCACTCCTAGGAGTCGGGAAGGAAGGCTAGGAAGGAGGTCACACCTTCCTTCTCCCAAGCAGGCTAGTGAAGGGGCACATCAAGGCGGTGAGCTTCAAAGGCAGCACCTACTCTGATATGCATCAGGGCTGACTCCCAGTGGAGGAAACAGCCCTCCTTCTGCCCCAGGTACATTTACACCCAGGCAGGTGGGAAATTAGCTATGAAGGGATGTGTACACCCCTAGAAAGCTAGCCACACCTCCAGGGTGAGCAGCTTGGTCTGTACACCACAATTCAAATTCTTTAGGAATGGCAGAATACAGGGTTCTGGCTAGAAAAGGTGACCTACACTCCCGGAGGTGGTCACGTCAGGGGTGGACTAGCTGCAGGGACTAGGTGCTCATTGGCTACTGGCTCCCACACCCCTATTCCCATTAACTCTAGGATTAAAGGGACCCCCGACACTAGAACCTCAGTTCTGAACAACTTGGATCAAGGAGGTACTAAGAAGAGACCTGTGTCACAGACAACAGGACTTTTCCCATAGCGCCAAAGCAAAAAAGGGTTATTTTGTCCCTTTGCCAACAGACTTGGAACTGAGTGAACAAGCCTCGTCCTTGGCTATAATTCGGCACTCCCTGAGAGAGAGACCACTGTGGAAGCCAGAAGCACACTCAAACACCTCTAGACTAGTGGTACAAGACCCCTGCAAATTGCAGGTAAAAAGACTCACCGGATCTGAAGAATCATTGGTCATCGGGCCCTCTGTGGGATCACCCAAATCCAGATGGTCTAAGGCTTTCTGTGAGTTGTAGTCCTGCCTGCCACAAAGTTTCAGGCCTCTACCTCGCTCTCAGGGACCCCGTGAAGTGTCAGTACCTTTTCTCTGGGCTTACCGCTGCCAAGGCATGTTGGTCACCAATGTGGCAACTAACCCCCACACTCGACACTGAATTTACAAGGAACACCGTGCAACCTTCACCCAACATCAGAAGCTGTGCATCTGTTGTGTTTTTGCATTCTGTTTTGTTCCTGCACAGTGTAAGATGTAAGGTAGGCAAGGTAATACTTTATTGTTCAGTTAATTAAAATGTACAATATTATCATAATAAAATCGCAAGTTAATACATCATCCAATAGATATCATCATAAAAATACTGTCATCATTCATTTGTAATACTAGTTTTTTGACTCACTTAAACACCCAACCCAAGTAAGAAAGGAAAGATATTAACATAAGTCATGAATCGCATAATAACATTCCAGATATTAAAACCACTAACTATGAATAATAAGCATACTAGATTTACCTAATCGAGATTATTAAATGGAAGTGCTTTGTGCATTCAAGATTTTTATAGGGAATTAACAATATAATTCATATATGATATAAACACAGATATAAATTCACAATTAAACGACACAACAAAAAATGTTATTACCATAAGTGTCTAAATAGTGCAAAATACTCAGAAACAAGTACTAGGTGCCTGTTCTAAATTTTATACTTTGTACTAAAACTATTCTTTGACTACCAAACTACAGAATGTAAAAACATTCTAGCTTAACATGAACAATCATTCTTTGCTTTTTACGTTCAAATTTAAAAGAATGAACAATCAAATTCATACTTAGTTTGGTCACCAATACAGATCCTTTCAAAAAGAACAGTTTCTAAGGTTATTACACCCCTTTGCCATGAAAATAGTTGGTTAGTGCAAAATACGAAATACTTGTACTAGATTTTAATTTTATGTACTAAAACCACTACAATGTGAAAAGTAAAACTGCAGGTATAGTCATAACTATAATCCTAACATTAGATGTAGGAGAATAATGCTTCGTTGTTTAACTTTAGTTCTCCCATAAATTGACCCAAAGTAGATGACTGATCATGAAGCATCTCCAGTGCAATGCAAATGCCACAGGAAAATTTCCATTATGACTACACATAAACATAAGGAATTTCCCACAGAACATCGCATCATCCCCTTCGGATACAGGCTAAAACTGCTTGCTGACACGTACGTATGGTGTTTCTAATAATTAACTGTCTCAACAGCCCTTTCCATTCCGCCATTAGTGCTGGGCAAGTAAAGACAATATGACAAATGTATTCCTTAGGATAGTTACAAAGCAGACATGAAGTCTCTACAGTCGATCTCCTACAAACAGGGGAATTAAAACGTGTTTGCAAATCACCAAATCGAAGGCACAGCAGCTTGAGCTTTGGCTTTAAGCCATACAAACACCCTAAGTATGTTTGAAATTTGAGAGGGCATGGCCAGCGAGCCAACATGGCGGACGCAACACTGTGAGGCTCCGTGCCTAATCCCCTAATTATCCTGACTTTCTCTTGCCATCCAACCCACCTGACAGGGAAAGTTGCAGTATTGGATATATCTACAACTGCGGTCACTGCTGAGGGCTGGTGGCGGCCCTGCCGCACGGCCTGCACCCATACCAGCGGCTGCGAAGTGAGTGCGGCCTGTGAATCGCCGGAGCAGACGTGAGAAGACGCCGCCCGCTGTGATGCGATCTCGGCGCTGCGGGGCTCCCTTCTGGCTGCGTGAACTACCTCCGCACCCGTGAGCCCCGCTGAGGACGTTTCTGGCCCTGGTTTGTCCCGTCACCACCACGGCCCAGACTGGATAGGCGGCGCCTATGTACAGGCTGTCGTCTGGGCCCTGTCTCTGGCGGCCAGGCGGCGCGGGCCCTGCCTACGCGGCGCTAGCGGACTTACCCCTGCAGGCCTGCTGCTGAAGCGCTGTGGCGGCGCCGTGTGGGGAGACTGTTGCCGCTGCTGATGCCGCCGTATTGAGGCCTGCCACGACGGGGCTGGATCGCGGCCCTTCATAGGACGCTGGAGGAGGTCTGCGCGTGGCTGTCCCTGTGGCCCGATCCCTGCGCCGGCAGACCTCCGCTCTCGAGTAGCTGCGGAACGGAGCTGCGGGGCTTTGTGGAAGCGACTAGCGGAGCGGCTGCAGAGAGGCTTATGGCGCAACGGACGCGCCTCTGTTAATCAGCGAGAAGAGGCAGCCTTCAACGGAACACGGCCCGGGAGACCTGACTTCCGTGCTGAAAGCGAGGCTGGCATCTTGAACCCCTAACTGCCACAGAGGAGTGCGATGCCACATTAATCTCCTGCTCGGTGAGTGAAACGCACCCTCCCCTGCACCCTGCACACTACGCCCTCCTGGACATTGCTGCGGTCATACCCGAGGGAAGTAAATTAGACTGTATCCCGCGCTGGAAGGGGGGACGTTACCCCCGAGCGATGTGATGAACTGGGCCCTTGGTGCCAGGGGAACATTTCACTACCTAGCAGTTGTGTGACTGCTCTAACGCTGGGGGAGATAACCGGGGGACTGTAGGAGGCATCAAGGACAGACATATTGAAACACTCACCAGAGAACGGAGACTGAGATCCTAGGAAGCGGGCCGAAGCCACAACGGGACCCATGTCTTCTGATGACCAAGCCCGGCTGTCGGGTCTGAAACTGAATGCGCTGCTGCATGCGTAAAGATAAGATCACGAGGTGCTGAACTTAGAACGTGCGGCGGACCGGAGAAAACGTGCGACCTGCTCCACATCTGCGGCTACCTATGCCAGGGGCCTGGGGGGCCCATTCGGTGCTCGTGACGGCAGGCACTGCGCAGCAGAGAGACAACGCCTGTTAAGCACCGCGACCTTGGGGCGCCCACAGCAGGGTGGAGGCAGTCGTGGCCAACCTCGCAGGGGCGCGGACGACGCACAGGGACGACTACTAAGACCCATCCCTATTTGCACCTGCAGTTGTTTGCTGCTGACCGCTCATGCTCTCGGCGCAAAAATTGGCAATGGGCCGACTCCGAAACAACGTGCAGCAAAATGCGGCGCGCACCAGCACACTGGAGCAGCCACAAACAGGGGGTAATACAGCTGGGGACTATCCGGGCACGGGGATAGCCGCGAAGTTGGATTCGGTGCTCGCAGCAGTCGAAAACATTTGAGCTGTGCTGGATCAGACGCGCTCGTCCCTTGAAGCTCGGATCGATAAGGTAGCGTCGGACTTCACTTTACTACGTGCTGACCACCACAATCTAGCTGAGAAAGTCCAGGCGCAAGCTCAGACATTATCGGAATTACAGCCAGTTACTACCAGCCATGCAGCGGCCCTGCAAGATATCCTAGACCAAGTACATATGCTGGAAGACAAAATTGAAGATGCTGAGGGGCGATCACGCTGCAACAACATTCGCGTGGTAGGCCTCCCAGAGGGAGAGGAAGGGCGGGCCCCGGAGACATATGTGGAGCGCTGGCTACGTGAAATCCTACCTGATGGGGTGCTATCGCCGCACTTTGTAGTAGAGCGAGCCCACCGCGTGCCTGCCCAACGAACCCCGCCTGGTGCTCGACTGCGCCCTTTCCTCTTCAGACTTTTGAACTATAGAGACAGAGACAGAGATGCGATCTTGCGCGAGACCCGTTAGCTCTCTGAATTAAGGGTTAGTGGCAGCCCGGTCATGGTGTTCCCGGACTACACGGCTCAGGTGCAGAGGCGCCGGAGCACCTTCACGGCGGTGAAGCGACAGCTGCGTAATTTGGAAATTCCCTATTCTCTGCTGTTCCCTGCCAGGCTGAGAGTGGTGGCTAAAGGCGCTACGCACTTCTTCGACTCGCCTGACGACACCTGGGACTCATGGAAGAAACTGGCCTATGGACAGGACCTCGCACCTCCAGAGAAGATCCACCAGGACCGGTCAACATGAGAAAGCGCCGCAGAGGGAGATGTGAGCGGAAAAACAGCGCGTCCAGGCGAGCAGCTGCGCCGCTGCCGTAACAGAGTGCGATGGAACGCCGAGATGCCCTGGAAGTAGCTGCGAAATGGTAGGGAGTACGGAGTGAGGGAGTAACACCGGGACCGTCACCAGGGGATAGTGAAGACGTGCAGTGGGGCCGTTTAGCACACTAGACCCGTCCCTCCTTGTTAAGGGGTCTAGCGCCCGTGTCCCCCTTATTGAACCACCCCCGGATTCGGGCCCGTACCTCAGGGAGCCACACTCCTCCAGGAGTGTGGCTGGCGTTCTCGTGGTACCGGATGGGGTCTGGCTCCCCTTCATGGAGGTCGGGTTGGTTCCTCGGGTCGGGCTCCGGTCTCGCCGAGTAGGTCTTTCCCACAAGAGTGTGGAGGGGTCTTCTCTCTTCGGTTCGACTGCTGCTCCGCTGGACACTACGCAGCCGTGGTTCCAAAAAGCAACACTCTTCCGGTTCTGGGCTCCGTTTAAAAGGCACACCTCTTCCGCGTCCGGGTTTCCTATTGGGTCATGTGATTCAGTCACATGGGTCGTCATGGAACCGAAGAAGGGAGAAGCTGCAGAGTTAAAGGGACTGCTACAGTCCGATCTTTGTACGTCCCACGGCGACTGTAAGTAAAGAACAGGAGAGACATAAGGGGGCATCTGATCACTGTCCTCTTCCTCCTCCAGTGTTTGGACAGGCACTTTGCGACACACTACAATGGCCATTCGAAGATCCTGTGGGAGAATCCCTTGCTCTTTGGCCTCCAGGAACATGTTTAATAAGTGTGGCGCCAGCAAACTACTATTTAATTTGAGAAATTCTCTCTGGAGTCCATTTGGGCCCGGGGTTTTTCCCGACTTTTGTCGGCCAATGGCCTCTGTCACTTCCTCGAGAGTGAGGTCCTCTTCTAGTCTTTCCCTCTCCTCCCGAGAGAGCGAGGGAAGCTCGATTGCATCTAGGTAGTGGACTATTTGCGCCACGTCCACCTGAGATGTGGCCGCATACAAGTTCGTGTAGGACTGTGCAAAGGCTGTGCTGGTTACCATGCTGTAAGACGCTATCAGACGTCATATCGGACTTAAATTGAACTTGCCTACCTTGCGCTGCTGAGGATATTTTCCATAAGTAGAGCTTTTTCGTCTAACATTAATACAATACAGACTCGGAGAAATATTGATATTGAGAAACTACCACACACAGTGCGATTAAGGCAGATTGCGCCCTATTTCGTTCTATTCTTTGCGCTACATATATTGATCGGACATCGCAATAGCCCTGACGAAGTTCCCTCTGGCTAAAATGGGAACGAAACGCGTTGGCTGTGTGCCAGTTTTTAAGAATTGATTCAATAAAGGAAGTGACTGTGTGGAACAAAATAATGATCTCTGGTTTGCATCTTTGAATTCACACCGAGTGCACCTTCCATCTTCTCTCAAAAAGGACTGTGCAAAGGCCCCTGCAATATCTGTGGGTGTAGTATGCGTGGAGCTTTGGTCTGTAATGGATATTAACCATCTTGACTCCATTTCCTTCCTGCCCAGCCACGCTAGCAGTTTCCCTGCCCTGTCGCCTGTCTCGTAGAGGCGATGTTGGACTGCCAATTGCCGAGCCCTCACCTCCCTGGTCGCCAGCACTTGATATTCCCTTTTAGTTATTTCGATTTGGCGAACGGTATGAACAGTCATCGTGGAGGCGCCACTGTCCTCCAGAGTCAAGAGCTTGCATTCTAAGGCCTCCATCTCCTGGGTTTCTCGTCTCTTTTTATGAGCAATTATATTTTGCGCTCTGTCTCTCAACACCGTCTTGAATGCTTCCCACAGAGTAACTGCTGACTGTACTGAGCCTACATTCTCCTTAAAGTAGAGCTCTGAATCTACCCTGAGCTCTTTAGCAACCTTTCTATCTTTCAAGGCCCATGGGCTCAGTCTCCAGGTCGTTACCTGACGATCGCCCGTCCCGCCCACCGCTAATAAAAGCGGTGAATGGTCAGAGATGCCCCTAGCTAAGTATTCCACCCTCTCCACCGGACCGACCTCCCCCACGGGAGCAAAGAGATAGTCTAACCTCAAAATTACCCTATGAGCCCCCGAACAGTAGGAGTAGGCACGCAAAGTTGGGTGATGTCGTCTCGACAAGTCCGTCAGTCCAAGGGCGTCCTGGAATTTTGCCAACATTGTGGGCCCTTGGGGTCCAGGTCTTAGTTGGGTCCGATCTAGGGAGTGCTCGACCACATCGTTGAAGTCCCCCCCAATGATATGTATAGCAGGACCGGAGTGCAATAGGATCTCTGGCAGCCTATTTAGCGTACGTTGCTGCAGTCGTGGGGGTGCGTAGGCACTAATAAGTAAGAACGTCTTACGGTTCCAAATTCCCTGCACTGCAACATAAGTGCTGTCTGAATCCACCTACTGTTGAGTAATACGAAAGGGGGTGACTTTTTAATGAGAATTGCCACTCTTCTCGAACCCTTAGTAAAACCCGCATGTGCCAGTGTAGTATAATGCCCTCTGCCCAGGAAAGAACAACTCGAACCCAATAGGTGCGTCTCTTGTAGAAAGATTGTCGGGTTTAAGTCGTTTGAGATATGCAATTGCATTATCAATCGTTTTGTTCGCTCTTCCTCTCAAAGCCTCAACTCCATATGTAAGAGAGGGAGCAAGTTTAGCGACCATTACTTGCAGGAGTGGCTAGAGGGGCAGGCCTTTTAAGGAGTTCCGTAATGAGTAAAAAGCAGCAGCTAGTTTGGTATTTCTTCTTTCAGACAGTGTGTTATTGCTTCTCTGTATTGCACTACACTGATTCGTAATTGCACCTCTGGAGTAAAAAATCATCCCCAACATTCTTGTATTCCATCACGGTTTCCAAGGTTGACCCATCTATGTATAATGTGGGTGGTAAGGATATTCTCCTTGTCACTAACATTGTTTTTGTTTTATTAACTCTTAACCCATGTTTTGTGGCGCACTCAGTGTAAGAGGTAAAACCAGCATCCCAGCGGCTCCCATTTAGCACCACGAACAGCCAGGACAACTCTGCACCTGCACTCCATGGGCTAGGTAAAATTGAATGGACTGTTGTGGCCTGGTCCATGGGCCCGCATGATCTTAACCCTCTAAGAGTTTCATGTAAATCGACCTGCAAGTGACTGATTGTCACTAGAGGTTTTTTCAATTGACCGCAAAATTATATTTTCTATGTATTATTCTGCACTGATTTAATATTGCTTCCAAAATTCATAACTCCGATTATATGTATGCTATTCCATTTGTGTTGGTGTCTAAATTAAAATTAAAATACCCTTTATGTTTATAAATTAGTGTTGGATTTCTATTGAGTCGTGTCAATTACTTATCGTCCATGTTGGTACTCTGAAATGCTTAATACATGTTCCTCTCGTAAAGCATGACTGCTCTTTGCCACTTTACCAGGACTGAGCTAAGGATTTATTAGTGTGGATTCAAGGACCATCTTTGGGGTATTATGCTGGTATTACATGGTGAGGTCTAACCCCCACACCACATAATGCTCTACCTCCTGGCCAGGGCCCTGCTCTCTCCCCCAGCAGCTCCGCTGTTGTGCTGCGGCCGCTGACCCCGCATCACCTCTGCCAGTAGGTTCGAGGCCTCTGTCTGCCTCTCTGCTTGTGCCCGTTTTTTGCTGTCTGTGTCTGTTATTGCTGTTATTTCTGTGCCCTCTTATTGTGCCTTTGATCTGTGCCTCTTTGCCTATTATTGTGCCTTTTGTTTTTGTGCCTCTTTGCCTGTTTTTCTTCTCCCTGTCTTTCCTGTTTTGTCCTCCGTGCCTGACCTTTCCCGCTGCTTCTGCCCCCGCGGCCCCTCCCCCCTGCCGGTTCCCCGCTCCGGCCTCCCAGCTGCGCCTCCCTCCCCCCTTCCCTATTTAATGGCGGCCGCTGCGATGGAGCACAAGCAAGACCCCTGACCTCCTGGCCAGGGCCCTGCTCTCACCCCCAGCAGCTCCGCTGTTGTGCCGCCGCCGCTGACCCAGCATCACCTCTGCCAGTAGGTTCGAGGCCTCTGTCTGCCTTTCTGCTTGTGCCCGTTTTTTTGCTGTCTGTGTCTGTTATTGCTGTTATTTCTGTGCCCTGTTATTGTAACTTTGATCTGTGCCTCTTTGCCTGTTATTGTGCCTTTTGTTTTTGTGCCTCTTTGCCTGTTTTTCTTCTCCCTGCCTTTCCTGTCTTTCCTGGTTTGTCCTCCGTGCCCGACTTTTCCCGCCGCTGCTGCCCCCGCGGCCCCTCCCCCCTGCCGGTTTCCTGCTCCCATCTCCCAGGTGCGCCTCCCTCTCCCCTTCCCTATTTAATGGCAGCCGCGCTCAGCGAGCACAACGCTGGCGCGCCAAAGGCAAGCCCATCTGCTCCCGTCCACGACCCGACTGCGACAAGCGCCAGGGACCCTGGATCTCCAAGCTCCCACCGCTACGACTCAGCCGCCCTCCTCGCACTCAACCCCGGAAGGAACAACAACTGTCAGCTCCCCATGCCGAACACCACCCACGGACAGTTCTCCTGCCGCCACTGCCGCCGAACCTTCACCACCCTCTGCACCGCCACGACTGCTGCACCCACGCCGGACGCCAGCCCCACCATAGCCCTGAAGTGCATCCTCCTCAACGTACGCTCCCTGCACCGACATGCTGTAGAAATTTGGGACCTCCTCGACACCCTCTGGCCAGACGTCGCCTTCTTCACAGAAACATGGACCAACTCCACCTCCGCCCCCGACATCATCACCGCCATCCCCGACAGATACAAGATCCAGAGGAAGGACCGCCCCAACCGCCCAGGAGGAGGACTCCCCGAGCGCACAAGAACTCCCTCCGACTGGTGACCTCCAGCTCGAGCGACAGCCCGCCCACCACCAAACACCTCCATTTCCAGATCCAGCCCAGCCCAGCCCCCGCACAACCCTAAGAGGCACCCTCGCATACAGACCTCCCGGACCTCGAGCTGCATTCACCACCACCATCGCCGACCTCATCGCGCCCCACGCTATCGCCTCCAAGGACTACATACTCATCGGAGACCTCAACTTCCACCTCGACAACCTCACCGACCCCAACTCCGCCACCCTCCTGGACAACCTCGCCAACCTCGGACTGAAACAACTCGTCACCACCCCCACCCACAAGGCAGGACACACCCTCGACCCCATCTTCGCAGGAGGTAACAACATCCACTTCAGCCACACCACTCAACACCCTTGGACGGACCGCCACTGCTTACACTTCAACGTCGACAAACCCACGTCGCCCAAGCCTTCACCCCGTCCTCCACGAAGAACCTGGA
This sequence comes from Calotriton arnoldi, assembly GCA_963921515.1. Lineage (NCBI taxonomy): Eukaryota > Metazoa > Chordata > Amphibia > Caudata > Salamandridae > Calotriton > Calotriton arnoldi. The sequence goes on from CAWUFW010005030.1 coordinate 65,688, forward strand.
GCAAGATCACCGAAGAGCAACTCAACTCCACCTTCAACCGCGATGCCCCCGCCACCCCGACTGACGCCAACCTCGCAGCCAAAGAACTCCACAGATGGATCTCCAACTGCGCAGACGAGCTCGCACCCCTACGTAACCCCGACAGACAGCGCCCCAGGAAGGCCACCTGTTTCACCGCCGACCTCCAAGAATCCAAACGCCCCTGCATACGTCTCGAGAAGACCTGGAGGAACAGCAAATCCTCGGAAGACCGCACCACCTATAAGAACTCCATGACAGAATACCACCAACGCATCAGATCCACCAAAAAGACCTTCATCCAGAACAAGATCCTCGCCAACTCCAAGGAATTCTTCAGCATCATCAAAGAATTCACCAAACCCCCCAGCGAAACCACGGACATCACCCCCTCCCAGCACCTCTGCAACAAGCTTGGCTCCTACTTCCATCTGAAAATTAAGGGCCTCTACGACAACTTCAACGACCAGACGCCTGACTCCGAAACCACTCCCTCCTCCAGCAACGCCAGCCAACCCACCATCTTCTCCTGGACCCCAGTCACCACCGAAGACACCGCATCGACCATGAAAGGCATCCACTCAGGAGCCCCCACGGACCCCCTCTCCCCGCTCATTTTTCACAGAGCCGCCGCCATCATCGCCCCGGAACTACGACGCACCATCAACACCACCTTCAAGACCGGCATCTTTCCCGACGACTGGAAATGCGCAGAAGTCAGACCCCTACTCAAGAAACCCTCAGCAGATCCCACGGACCTCAAGAACTACCAACCCATCTCCTTCCTCCCCTTCGCGGCAAAAGTCACTGAAAAGACGGTCAACATCCAACTGACGAAATTCATTGAAGGAAACTCCATCCTCGACCCCTCCCAATCCGGATTCCGCTGCAACCACAGCACTGAGACTGTTCTACTCGCCGCCACAGACGACATCCGCACCCTCCTCGACCAAGGACACACCGCAGCCCTGATCCTACTCGACCTCTCTGCAGCCTTCGACACTGTCTCCCACCGCACACTCACCACCAGCCGGCATACAGGGAACCGCCCTCGACTGGCTCCGCTCCTTCCTCGCCGACAGAACCCAAAGAATCAGGCTTCCACCCTTCCTCTCCGAACCCACGGAAATCAACTGCTGAGTACCTCAGGGATCGTCACTCAGCCCCATGCTCTTCAACTGTTACATGGTCCCCCTCGCCACCATCATCAGACAGCACGGACTCAGCATAGTATCCTACGCCGACGACACCCAGCTCATCCTCTCCCTCACCAAGGACCCCATCACCCCCAGACTCACCTTCCAGGAAGGAATGAAGGACGTCACATCCTGGATGAGCAGCAGCTGCCTGAAGCTCAACTCGGAGAAGACAGAGGTCCTCGTGCTTGGACCCACCCCTCTGCATGGGACAACACCAGGTGGCCCACCGCTCACGGCAGCACCCCCACGGACCACGCCCGAAACCTCGGCATCTTACTCAACTACTCCCTCTCCATGACCCGACAGGTCAACGCTGTCGCTTCCACCTGCTTCAACACCCTCCGCATCCTCGAAAGACCTTCAAATGGATCCCTCCCGAATCAAGGAAGACCGTCACCCACGAACTCATAACAAGCAGACTGGACTATGGAAACGCCCTCTATGATCAACAAGTCTCTGCTCCGCAAACTCCGGACCATACAGAACACCGCAGCCAGACTCATCCTCGGCATCCCTCGACATGAACATATCACCCAGCACCTGCGTAACCTCCACTGGATCCCTGTCGAGAAAAGAGTAACATTCAAGATACTCACCCACGCCTACAAATGCCTCCACAACACCGGATCCCAATACCTCAACGACAGAATCTCCTTCCACGTACCCAAGAGGAACCTCCGATCCGCTGACCTCGCCCTTGCCGAACGCCCCCGCATCCGCAGTGCAAGAACAGGTGGAAGAAGCTTCTCCTACTTTGCGACCAAGACCTGGAACGAGCTGCCGATCAACATCAGACGCGCCCCCACCCTGCACATCTTCAAGAAGACCCTCAAAACCTGGCTCTTCGACTGACCGGAGCTGCAACCCCCCCTCCCCGCCACAGCGCCTTGAGACCCTCTCGGGTGAGTAGCGCGCTTTAAAACAAAAATTACCTGATTGATTGACTTTCTTAAAAATGCATTAAAACATTTCAGTTGAAATAGAGAGTAGGTGCTAAGAGCAAGCCAGTTAGGTACCAGGAATCTGGTCGAACCTAGGGTTGCCCATCTGGATATAGCGGTTGTGACCAAATACAAAGGGGAACCAGCACAGAACTTTCATTGAAATTCTGAAACATAGGATAGGAATGAGGAAGATGGTAAGAAGACAGGGGGAATTAGCAGTTGGGAGACATTTTTCCAGGAGTTTTCATTGTGATTAAGTAGCAACTTGATATGTCGTCCATATTAAGATTTGTTTTTTAAGGCCTAGCAAGACGGGCCCATTGTTGAGGGCTAGGGAAGGGTTCACAAGCAGCACCCTTCCTAACTCCTCTCAAAACAACTCATAGTCATTACTAATTGAGGGTCTGTCATCGAGAAAGTTTTCAATGTGTAGCGCTGTAGACGCCTAACATTCCCCTGGAATCTTCCAGGGACAAATACAGCAAAAACGCTACTGGATCGCACCTCGCTTGCTTGTCTCTGGCTTTTTTCCAACATAAGCTGGGTACATTTTGGATTCTAGTGGCAACTAGATGGCGTAGTGTGTTGAAGGGATTTTATGACGGGTCTTAGGCATTGAAGTGACCCAAAGCACCTTCTTCTATCGAGTCATATCCTCCTGAGAAACCTGTTTTATGTCTGAAAACAGTCCTATCTTTGCCCTCATTGAATGCATTGTGTTGCAGCACGGTGTAGTGATTTGTTTACCATATTGGAACAGGATAACCTGTTTTGGTGCTCTTCATGTTGGACTCTTGGGATGATGCCCATCTTTTCTAACCCTCCTGAATGACGAGGGAACTTTCTCAGCTTGGGATTTACCTTCTGCTTCCAGACGAATAATTTTTAAACTCAGATTTCCTCTATATAGGCTTGAACACCGCCCTTCCAAACATATGCCCTACGCTGTGTAGCTTTCTATCTGTGTGGGTAAGTGCTTCAGCGTCCAACACAAAGGTAGTAAGTGCTATACAAATTGTACAATACAATACAGTACAATGTATTGCTTTCAGTTTCAAACAACTTTGAAAAGTGAAAGTATGGAGAGCCAATAGAAAAGATCATTTGTACTGGCTACAGGCTAAGGGATAATACTGGGTGGGGCTCGGTGGCTCTTTTTTAACTGGCTATAAATTATGATGATAATCATTAGTGCTGGGGCCCAGGGTTTCCTTAGGAGACCACCTCCATCCTACCCCGATACGTAGGGTTGCCGAATAGCAAGATAGCCACGTCTTTATTCCATGTTATTCCTCTTTGTTCCACGTTATTCCTCTTTGTTCCACCATACCATACACTTCCTGTCTCTTTATCTCACTCTTGCAAATTGTTTTTCACTCCTGCTTTCTCCCTTTGTTACTATTTCCTACCTTTTGCTTCCTCCTTCTTTCACCCTTTTCTGCTTTTCTCTCTTTAGCTCTGGGTCAACGAGTGATGATGAAAAATAAATCCTAGTCCCCTGAAATGAGTGCCAATTTCCACCACTGAAACCCGCCACAAAAACTAAACGCTGAGATTGTCCCATAAATCCTACACTGAACAGCACGGATATGACGGCCCAGCTGTCCTAAAGAAGCAGCCAATGCTCCCCCTTGCCATCTCAAAGATTTTCAGAGTCCAGGCAAGTATATTTCGGGGAACCATGTTCTTATCCATTTTCAGCGTTTTCAAGCTCTCATGCATCCCCTTTCACGTCTCATTCTCGCTGCAGTACGAAATTCAAAGCACTTGTCTGTGGATTTTCACCATTCCATCAGGAGAAATCTGATAATTTTCATCTTAATTCTCTTTCACTGCTTTTTCCCTTCTCTCCTGTTTCTCTATGTACGTTCTTCTGGATTGATAGTAGCATCTGACTCTGCAGGGGTGAAGAAAAGTCTGGGGTTTGGATACAGGCAAAAAAATGGTGTGTAGAGTGTGAAACGCGGTAAAGGGTTAAAAAGGCATATATGGAATGTAGACAGATAGGTGAAGCAGAGAGAGGTAAAGTAAAGAGCAAGAGTCGAGCCACGTTTTGGGTTCTAGTTTTTGGGCCTGTAGTTTCTCAGGCTTGCCTGTTGTGTATATGTAATAGGTACAGTGTTGCTCGAAATGTATTTGTGATGTATGCTTTGGGCATCACCCGTCATGTACCGCTAAACTCAATGAAATCTGTTATAAAAAAAAAAAGCAAGAGTTGAGGTAGCAAGAAGGAAAATATAGCTAGATATAAAGAGGAAGAGGTATGTAGAGAAAGAGAGGTAGAGCGATAGATAACATTTTGCACTTGGGTAGAGAGAGATAGGGAGAAGGAAATGTAGAGAGAGGAAGTGGGTTGTGGTACACCGATGAGTAAAATAAAGAGAGGTAAGGTAGAAATAGAGAAGAATTATACAGAGGCAGATGCAGAGAGATGCTAAGGTAGAGCGGTGAAGTAGTGAGGTAGTTAGAAGTACAGCGAGATGCAAGGCAGATAGGAAAGTGGTAGAGTAGAGAGAGTCAAAAGTATAGAAAGAAAGGTCAGGTAAGGAGAATTGAGAAGCAGAGATAAAGTAAGTGAGAAGTGTGAATGGTGGAAAGAGAGAAGACATATAGCGAGAACGGAAGTGAAACAGAGAGACACAGGTAAGATAAAGAAAGAGAGGTGGGGTTAATACAGAGGTGAAGAGAAAGACAGCAAGTTAGAGAGATCTGAAATAAAAAGAGGGGTAGTGATAGAGGTAGAGAGATATTAAAGAAGGGTGTAAAGAGAGAGATCAGAGAGCCTAGGGGTAATGATCAATATAGAAAAAGAAGCCGAGAAAGAAGCAGCAAGTATGAAGTAAGATGGTGAGAGGGGTGAGGAAGAGGGAACAAGGTGAAATGAGACAAAGAAGACACGACCACCAGGAGGACCAAGGTCAGGATGGCCAGGACCAGGAGGGCTAAGACCAGATGTACCAGCAGAACCAATAGGTGGATAGTCGGAAGTATAATCAGGAAGACCAGGAGGCAGAGAAGGTTCAGCACAATCAGGAGGACCAGGCCAGACCATTACGATGATAGGAGGACCGGGACTAGGACAATCAGCATTAGAAGGAAGATGACCAGGAAGAGAAGAAAGACCAGGAGGTGAACGTTCATCAGGAGGAGGACCAGGAGAAACAGAACAGGGAAGAAGAGGTGGAGGTGAAACAATATGACGGTCCAGGAGGAAGAGGAGGACCAGGAGGGCGGCCACCAGGAGGACTGTGAAGATGAAGAGGAGGACCAGGAGGAGGAAGAAGAGGACCTGCAGCAGCAAGGAGTGGTGGACCAGGAACTGGAGGAGGAGGACCAGGAAGAAGGAGATTACCTGACAGAGGAGGATGAACAGGAATAGGCTGAGAAAGAGGAGGATCCGGAGGAGTAGGAGCACCAGGACATCAGGGGCGCCAGGATCCAGAGGACCAAAATCAGGACCAAGAGGACCAAAACCTGGAGAACCTGGAGGATCAGAAGGACAAGCAGGAATGGATGGACGACTAGGGGGAGGTCAAGGAAGACAAACCGACGCTTGACTACGGAACCAGTACCAGATCGATAGTACGATCAGTGTAAAATAAAACCACAACACTCAGAATAACCTTTAAAGTCTAAAATGCATTTTAAAACAGTCAGCAAACAACCAAAAATATTTTAAGGCAAATGCTCTTTCAATCGACCAGAACTTCACCTTTTATCAATTGGAGTGTGTACTGCTAAAAGCATATGATTTTTACACGTTTATACATTTCATCTCAATGCAAGTGAATAGGAGACAACATGATAAAGCATAAACTCATAGATAATGACTAATGAGCAGGTGCCAGAATATTCTTTTGGGAAGGAACGTTAGAGGCCCTTGACAACATGATAAAAGTAGCACTAGCAGGAGCTGACTCCACTTCTTTCTAAAATTCTAGCTTCATTGTGCCAATCCAATAATGTGGCTATGCTTTGTTTTACTAACACAGTTCAGTAAATGCACAATTGTACAACATGGAGTTAAATGGCCACAGTACATTAAACTCGTGTAAATGTGCAGGAATATATTAAGATGTTGGTGGCCTTCAAGCTAAAATAAAAACAACATAAAATTGATTAATACAATACAACAGCACACATTAAGGCGCACATGAGTGTAAGCGTTGACATAGTAAACATGTATGTACAAATTATGTGAGAATGCACATGTATGAATTAATTAATAATTTTATTGCGAGATTACTTAAAATCATTACTGTAGAAAAAGGAGTTCATACAATCAAATTTAAAATCTCAATGTGATCTTGATTCGCAGAGTAATTCATAAAATCTAAGCAACAAATTTAAAATATGTGACAGGTTGACTCTCATCCCAGCAGCTTAATGTTGGACAAGGTTTCTTTTACCAAACTTAAAACAAGGCGACTATAGAGTGTTGCGAATGGTCGGTACAAGTCTGCTATAAAGTGCAAGTGCTATTGAAAATTCCCATATACCACGTAAAAGCATCCTGGACCCATCCCAATCAGGGTTCCGCAGCAACCACAGCACTGAGACTGCCCTCATCGCCGCCACCGACGACATCAGGATCCTGCTGGACAATGGTGAGACCGCAGCCCTCATCCTGCTGGACCTCTCCGCCGCCTTCGACACCGTCTGCCACCGCACTCTACGCGCACGCCTCCACGACGCAGGGATCCGAGACAAGGCCCTGGAATGGACCACCTCCTTCCTCGACGGCAGAACCCAGAGAGTCCGCCTCCCACCTTTCCGATCCGAAGCCTCCGAGATCATCTGCGGCGTACCCCAGGGATCGTCCCTCACCTCAACACTGTTCAACATCTACATGGCCCCGCTCGCACGCATCGCCAGACAACACGACCTCAACATTATCTCCTACGCCGACGACACTCAACTGATCCTCTCCCTCACCAAGGACCCCTCGCCGCCAAAGCCAAACTCCATGACGGAATGAAGGCCGTCGCCGATTGGATGAAGATCAGCCGACTAAAGCTGAACACGGACAAAACGGAGGTCCTCATCCTCGGCTCCAACCCCTCAGCCTGGGACGACTCCTGGTGGCCACCGACGCTGGGAGCAGCCCCGACACCCACCGACCACGCACGCAACCTGGGAGTCATCCTCGACTCAACGCTCTCCATGACCAAGCAAGTCAACGCAGTCTCCTCCTCCTGCTTCAACACACTCCGCATGCTTCGCAAGATCTACAGGTGGATCCCGACAGACACAAGAAGAACAGTCACCCAGGCCCTCGTCAGTAGCAGACTAGACTATGGGAACGCCCTCTACGCGGGAGCCCCGGCCAAGCTCATCAAGCGACTGCAACGCATACAAAACGCCTCCGCATGACTGATCCTCGACGTACCACGCCACAGCCACATCACCCCCACTTGAGGAACCTGCACTGGCTCCCCGTCGACAGGAGGATCACCTTCAAACTCCTCACCCACGCACACAAGGCACTCCACAAAACTGGCCCAGCCTACCTCAACAGACGACTCTTCTTCTACGTCCCCAACCGCCAACTCCGCTCCGCCGACCTCTCCTCGCCACCGTCCCCCGCATTCGAAGAACAACCACCGGCGGCAGATCCTTCTCACACCTCGCCGCCAAGACCTGGAACACCCTTCCACTAAGCCTACGAAAGACCCAAGACCTGCTGACCTTCAGGAGGCTACTCAAGACCTGGCTGTTCGACCAGTAGCAGCATCCCCCCCTTCCCTCCCCCAGCGGCTTGAGACCCTCGCGGGTAAGTAGTGCGCTCTACAAATTCTGTGATTGATTGATTGATTGGTAAAAGGCAACTATAGTCTGCTATTAAGCGTGTCTGTACAGCCGTTCATAGACTGTAGGGAATCAAGCGTCCATGATAGGCCTTGGTTCTTTTTGCACATTTTTTTTACTCTTCAACAGATCGAAATGAAAAGCTTGTCTGTTGATATGCAAGAAATAGTTGTGTCGATTAGATTTTTGTTTAGACTTGTCGACCTTATGTACAAGTTTGTGCCTTCTGATAAGGTCGTCCTTTAAAGTGCAGTCATCCTTTTGCTGTTTTTTTTTTTAATTAGTGCAAATTAGCAGGCATTAGGGCATCGTACAGATGTTGGGCCCTTGTAAAGCATGTGACTCGTCAGACGATTGACCGCTCCCCGCTTCTGCCATTTTTTCTTTCGGGAGGGAGCGGTTGTGCTGTACAAATTTCTCGAACTTAGCCATGTCTGCCACAGTGTCCAAGGTGTATGATAAGCAGACGGCTTTGTTGGCTGTGCGGGTGCCCTGGTGGAGGAAAATTGACCTAAGGAGTGTTGACGGACCTGTGACAGTGCTGGGCAATAGGAGTATGTGGGCCAATGATTCCCTTTTATTGAACAATCTACTCTCTGTGATGGATCCAAGAGACTTCCAGGATGGGTGCAGTTCTCTTATGGGGAGCGGGGCACACCTTGCTGATAAGATTTGATTTAGAGCCCATTTCCCAATAGCCTGATTAAGATGAGGCTTAGATGTTTGGATTGTTTGAGGCAATTTCACTGTTTCGTGCAGATTCTTTGCCTCGAGAGCTTCCATGTCTAGTTCATGAGACCGGAGGCATAGTTTTTTTTTTTGTGGCTTTGATGCATGTATAATTGATTATGTTTGGGTCCCAGTTCTCCATGGTCAGTTGCAAAGATTCCTTAGCTGCCATTAGGTTTATGGACCAGGGGTTATTAGTGCTAGTGAAAATAATTTTTATGAGAGCCTTCATGGAGTTCCTTCTCACACAAAATCCGTCTGGCTATACATGAAGAAGAGGAAAAAGGAAGATAGAGGTAGTGTAATGTTTAAGGAAAAGATAGAAGGAGAAATTTCCTTCAGGACAGGAACCCTCACTCATCGTTAGGTGACATGCTTCATCATATGGGTTCCCTCCTCACACCGAGGGGAGGAGCTGAGGTGTTTTCTCAAAGATGAGCGTAAGAAGGTACAGGTGAGTGAGGGGCAGAGTGCAAAGAAAGTTAGTGAGTGATTTTAAAAATGTCTCTCTGGATCCAGTGAATTTTTATTAGGTGGTCACAGGGACATGATTAAAAAGCAAGAGGGCTAGGGTTTAAACCAATATATCCCTAGTTCAAGGTCAACATGTTTCTGCCATTTATTGGTCCCCTATAGAGATCCGGAGGAATTCGTCAGGACCTTAAATAGATAGTCACTCTGCATATGTGATAAAGAAAATAAATATACTGGCCACCACAGGAACTGGGCGGTCAGTTGTTCAACGACCCTATTCACTTCAAAGGGGTTCGTTTACTTTAGTGCGATATGTCAAACTCACTCTTCATGCTCTTGTACCATCTCATTGTGCCCAACTCGTTTCAATGGTGCACAGAACCAAGGATATACATATGCAGAGTGCGGGAAGCTCCCATTCTTGCTTTCCAGGCTATGCCTATTCTGCAAGCTTGTCCTGGTGCTGCACCTTTTAGTGTGTGAGGAATGCAAAGATGGTTTCAGCTTATGTTGCGTCCATTCACTGCAGGAACACCTGCTGCTGCTCATGCCGAACCTTCTGTGTGCGAGGGAACCTTACGTGCTGCTCTTGCTGCACCTGCTGTATGTGAAGGAAGCTTGAATTGCCGCTGATGCACATCTTGTACCACTTTTTTGTAGTTGAGGGAAGCATGCACTACTTTCCAGGTTACATTTGTTTGCCCAGGCTACACCTGTTTAATGTGTGAAGAAAGCTTATATGGCATTGGCCTATTTTGTCCACTGTATGAATGCTGCTGCAGTTGCTTTAGTAATACCTATCCTTTTAAGTTTTTTTTTTTTTTACATTTTTGTATTGGCATTTGATATACATTACATTTAGGCATTATGAATACATATCACATATTTGGCGCTTTGGCGTCATACAGGCGGACATTTACTTTGCGGTACATGCCATTACTATGCTAGAGCTGTGTAGGTATCATTGTATACTAACATTTCAGTATAAATAGTCAAGCATAATACATATCACAATTATCGTGATGCTGTAAAACAGTCCTACCGCAGAGCACCTAGGCATTCTTTCTTGTGTGCCCTATCCTTTTGGTTTTAATAATTACACATTTTATTGATACATCTATGTTTTATGTAACGCAAGCTACATTTTTAATTCAGTTTAACCATAAAGATCTAGTAATGGTGGTCAAAGTTCGGACGCCTCTTGGTCTGTTATTTTATATAGAATGTGCTCTGTGATGCCCTAAGTATCTGCTCATACTTTATAGCACAAACTCCACATTCAGTTCTGTCTGGCTTTTTCACAAACCTATATCAGCAACCTCGGTACTGAAATATTACCTGGTTCAACACCACTATTTAATAAACTGTTTAAAAGTGAACCTAGAGTACTAGAACACAACCGCACTGAGAATAACCACCTCAGGCTCTAACACGTTTAAAGAATTAAATCGAAGCTATCAAAAAAACAAAGAGATTTCACTCCACGTGCTGCATCTATTCAAAATTATCAACAAATTACGTACTCATAATTGCTCCCTCTCGCGCATCACCCATACACTTGTTGGTAAGGGAGAGATTCTAAAGACCGATTAATTTCCTTCCAGCACCCTGAACCCATCCTCCTTTAGCGGACACCTATAGCCAAGCGCCTAGAGGCGATGTGGCCAACAATGTTTACTACATGAAAACGTACTGTTAATTGTATTGTCTTTACAAACTGTTGCTGGACTTGTACCACCATTATAATACAAAGCTATATAATGATTTTTTAAATGCAGTCTGTCGAAATGCTGCCCCTGGTGGGTGGCGCGGCTGGGGGTGGCTCTGTCGCGGGTGCCCGCCTTCTACTCCTCCTACGGCTCCTCCCAACTCCTTCCCCGCCCCCGGAGCCCGGACACAGACACACCGCGGTGGCCGCACTCTACCCGGACCCGGCTCCTGGCCCCCTTACCCTATCGGAACGGCTCCAGCAGGTCTCCGGGGCCCAACACCCCGTCCAGCAGGTAAGAACGGCACCCCGGGAGCGAGGCGGGGGAAGCGGCAGAGTGGCCCTATCCAGGCCCCGGCTGCGGCCTTTTCCGGCCTTTGTGCCCCTCTAGCCGGGGCCTCAGTTGGGGACGGGGTGCAGCAGGCAGGGGTCTGAGGAGGGGCTGAGAGAGAGAGGGGAGGTGGAGGAAGGCTGCCGTTTGTCCAAGACGTGAATGGGGGAAATCAAGACGTGGTTACGATGAGGGGCTGTCGGGGAAAATCATAATGTTCCTGGTTCAGGCACCGGTACTTCTATACACAGCCTAGCATCTCCTAACACATCCCTTTTCTTCATACTCATCCATTACTCATTATACAGCTGTGCTTTCCCTTTTCACAGCTCCATTTGCTTTATCTTTTCACAGTCATATTATACATGCTTACTTATTTATGCCAGCGGCGCCCCTTTAGCCAGCCCATGACTCCCCTCGTCCGGCCCTCCCCATTTGTCCCTTCGACAGCCCGATCCAACCCTCCCACAACACAGGTACTCCTCACCCAACCCAGTAACTACTATAGACTCTGCTGTTTAACCCTTTCCTGCAACCCTTTCCTGCTTTGTGTCGGGTCAAGTCTGACTACCCTTTCGATTTAAAAGCATTTCTTTTCATTTCCTGTCTGCTCTTTGCAGGTTCTTAGTTAGTGGTGCCAGCCTCCCTCTGCTTTGTACAGGTTGTAACAGGCCATGAGCTGTCTGTCCCGGCATCCTCTGCACAGGTTTAAGGAGGCCCCTGGTTTCAGCCCGTCTCTTCTGAGTACAGGTTCTAGGATGCATCTAAATTCAGTCCCTGTGATCTCTTACAGTTTGTGAGATCCCCCCATTATAGAATGTGCCAGCTTGAAGGGACTTATTTTTATTATTTGCCAGTTCTGCTGGGGTTCTGAATGGCACAGAGGTGTCAGCCGCTACCATAGCTGTACAATATTTGAGGCTGTAGTATTCGGTCATACTATTGAATTCTCTAACTCACTCAGTGCACTTTGCATTGAGTCGGATTCATTGAGTACAATGAGGTGGCCAATGAGGCGTTCAGCTTTGTGTACCTTCAAGCCCACCCTAGCCAATAACATTACCTCTGTATGTGGTTCATGTAAAAAAACAACACTTTGCAGTTGTTTCTACCTCCTGTTTGTTATCACTACTCAGTAGTTATAAACTTTGTAATAATTATGTGCCTGGTGAGCATTGAGAACCCCTATTTTCTAAGTCTAATGTATATCTCCGTTTATGTTATGTGTATTTGTAAAGAGCACTATCACCCGTGAGGGTATCCTGGCGCTGTGACTCTCATATAGCTGTTTATTTACTGACTAGATGCAGAGAAACGTACGCAACTGTACTAAGTCCTGTCCAGGTTTGTGGGCTTGTCTGTTAAAGTTGAGCGGATGTTGTAGCGCGGGAATAACTGGCGAGTGGGTGTAGGATATTGTATTGTGTTTTAGTGGTGGTTCGGTGTTCAGGGAACAACTACAGTGTGGTGTTTAGAGTCTAGCTGTGGAATTATGGGTTGGGATATGGATGAATTTGAGTACATTTATAACATATTGCATCTTATAGACTGTTTTGCCAAGAGGTAGTGTGGTGCGATCAACAGCAGTCCGGTTTGTGGCATAGTCATGGCATGATGCAGAACTGGGTTTGTGATATGGGGTGTACAGAGTTAACCTGTGTGGATTCGTAGCTCATATTGCTAGTTGATATAGTGTCTTGTTATCATGTAATGAGCGGTGGAGAGGCCTGGCTGGGGGTGGCTGGTAGGAGGGGAGGTAGTGAAGAGTGAGGTAATGGGGAAGTGAAGAGGGAGTGGAGTGTGGGGGGTGAGATAAAAGCTGAAATCTTATGTTGAGGTGTGTAGCCATTCCTGCCACATCATACCAGTAATACCATTGTTATGTTATGTTATGTTAAAAGTACTTGTTAAGCGCACATACACCGAAAACGGTTTCTTGGCGCTCAGGGCAAAGAGGACGGTGCAGAAGTGAGGAGGTAGTATTACTGATAAGCTTGAGAGAACAGCCATTTCCTGGATATTAGCAGATCGAAGTGTGTAAAAGTGCAAAAAGTCTTGGGGTGGTTGTTGTGATGTGAGATTTAGTATCATGAAAAGGATTTTAACAAAACACAAAGGCAACCCTACTCAATAAGAACCAGGTCATTTTAGCACTATCAGAACAACAGCGGTTCTTATTAGAATTTTAAATGGACTGCGGCGGCGAGGCTGGATCCCTGCAGCGCGCCTTGATTCACATAGCCGGATTGTCTTTCAGCAGCGCGGCCCCCGGGCAGTACTTTGGTGCCGGCCCATGGACACCTTTCATGCTGTACGTCCCCAACTATCTGAAATATCTCACACAAGTCTCCTTCCCCTTTACTATACGCTTTGGTGGTGTGCACTCTCTGTGTTTTGTGTTTATTTTATGACTCCTTCATGTGTCCCCAATATCCTATGGGCCTTATAAGTCCCCATATTACAAAGGGGGTCGAAACGTTGTTGCCCTACTCAAACAAACCACTTATCCAACCCCTTTGATTGTCAAAAGGGCTCTCTTGCAATTGATAATTTATTCATTTGGTCGTTTGCTACAATTTGGAAACTTGTACTTTCTATTTTGTATTGTTTGTATAATTGTACTATCTTTTATGGTTTGTTTTTCGGTTCTGTTTCACATGGGACACTATGCACGTCACACGTTTGCATTTATGAAATACAGTTTATTTTTTGAAACAACCAATTTATGACTACTTTGTTTCGTTTTCCTATCTACATACTTGAACAGTCTTAACGTGTGATGGAGCTTATCCTTGCATCAAATATCCACTTACAATTATAATAAGAACTGCTGTTTTCTGATATTGTATTATGAAAAGGAGCAGAGCTAGGTGGGGGTAAAGTTGGAGGGTTGGAAAGACTGGGAATGCGGTGGAGTTGGGGCTTACTAGGCCTAGTTGTTGTGGTGAACTGATTGTTTATCTGTTGTGCTGGTGCATTATTGTAGGCTGTGTGTGGTGCCAGGTCGTTTTCTGTGTGCATTCCGTGTTTGTGTGAAGGAAAAGCTGGTCTTGAGTCGAGCTCCGGAGGTCAGCCTTTTATTTTCCTATTTAAGCTTAGTTTCCTATTAAGGTGAGCATTATTAGATATGAGAGTACAGGACTGTAGATATGTGGGGAATGTGAGCTGTTGAATTTGGGCTATTCATCATTGAAAGCTTTATAATGAGACACACAGCTTCAAATTTGACTCTTTAAGTGACCAGAAAGTGGACAGGGGTCAGTAAGAGCAGAGAGATGTTCTCCAGGTATAGGTCTAGAAGGAAATTGGCAGTTGCATTTTGGATGTAGAGTCTTCCAGTGAGGTACCTTGGGAGACCCAGGATGAGAATGTTTGTGTAAACTAGTGGAGAGGGGAACGGGAATTATGATCTGAAAGCTTTTCAGGCATACCACATAAGCCAATCTGTGTCAGAGGGTGTGTAGATATGATGTGTGGACTACTTTGTTGGCATGGGACTCCAAGGAAAGTTCTGAATCCATTATCCCAAGTTAATTTCAATGACTTAATAATGGGGGCCACTATAGCCAATAGTGTGTGGCCACTGGATGCTGCATGGGGCATGACAGATTAGGATGTCTGTTTTGTCGGGTTGTATTAAGGGTGGTTCTTGACTATTCAGCCATTGGTCTTGTATAAGTAACAGAGAAGGATGTTCAGGATGCTCTGGTAAGTTTCACACTATACTGATGACACACAGATCATCGTCATAGTTTTAGCATGCCATGCCACACCACTCCAAATGACTGATTCGTGAGTTTATCAGCGGCATGTAAACATTGAATAATGGTGGCATGAGCGTTCAATACTCCTTTGTGTGGTTGAAGAGGTGGTGGGGTGAGGGGGTGGTTATATGGACCGCTTGGGTTTTGTTTGTGAAGGATGAATACCAGGCCAAGATGGAGCCCTGGAACCTCACTTTTCCCAGTCTTTTAAACACTATTTGATGATTCTCTGTGCTGAATCCTGCTGAGTGGTCCAGGAATAATAAAATGCACGTGTTCTGTTGTCTTCTATGGCTTTTAGATCCTCCAAGAAGGCGATTTGTGCTGAGTCTGTCCCCATTATTGGTTTAAATTATACTTGGGGCTGAGTTGAGGAGGGAGTCCAAATTAAGGTGCGCCAGTACGTTTGCTGGGCTTCCGTTTTTGAAAAATAATAGACGCAAGGGTATAATGGAGATCCAGCAGGTCCATGGGATGGCATTAGTTTGTTTAGAGTGGAGAGCGTTATAGGGTGAGGGGTGCTGCCAGCGTTCGAAGTTTGATGGCCTTGTGGATGGATGCAGTGAGGGGTTCTTCCCTGCAGGGGTAGAGTATAATGGCAGAATACAACGATGTGGTTCCTGGATTTGTAGCATTGTGTTTGTAAAATGTTTGGCCAGTGTGTCATAGAGCTCTGAAATATGGCCAGCATTGTTAATCAGGGCCTTTGGATTGCAGCATTCAGAAGTGATCCAATACAGCTCTTTTGGGGTCGTACAGCAGAGGGTACTGTCTTCATGTTGTGTGTGTTATTTGTTATGTGAGTGTGTGCCCTGTACTCTGCCTGCGTTGTCAGACTGTTGGCAGGTCTTGCGTCTAGTATGTACAGCTCCACTTCTGCTCAATGGTCGGTTAGTTCTTTTAGGTTCTGGTGAGGGATGTTGAGAACTGGATTGAGGGGCTCACCTTATAGGAAATCTGAAATGTTTTGGGTGGTGCACTAAGTGTTGGTGGCGTCCGTTAACTAGTTATCGATGCTGTTAACAAAAAAAGGCAGGGAGTAAGGCTTGAGGGATATTTTATAACCGCGATCACGAGGCACAGATGTCTATTATTAGAGGTCGTTAACAGGGCAGAACTGTTGGGGTACTTAAAATAAATCTTTACTCCAAGTAGTTTACCAAGGTTAAGTGTCACTGAAACGAAACTGCAGATTCCAAGGTGAGCATCTGCCCAAATGGCTCAGTAGGAATCCCAGTACTCAGATTATGGCTCCTATGGAACTAGTAGGGTGCATATACGAAGAGTGGTTGAACAATCCCATGCACAAGGGAAGACAGTCCACCTTTAAAGGTAGTCTAGGAGTGTAGGAAACAGTTGGACAGAGGAAAAGGTGTTTGGGAGACAGCAGGGAGTACTGACAAGTAATAGAAAGAAGCAGATTATGCCCAACTAGCACAGGAAACATGAAAAACAGATAGAGGTATGCTAGAATAGACGATGCACAGAAACAAGCGATGCCCAGTTGTTACAGAAAGCAAACACAAGGAGATGATGGACAGATCGCTGAAACGTTTCAAACACTCACACCCCAGTCACAGATCTGGGTTGAATCCATCATCGTTCATAAGCTCACTTCGCCACCCCAGTTCAGACCAGCCATATGCAAATCAGTTTTGACCCTGTTCCTCATGGGAACAGTCCAGCCTGAAATGCCAAGCCAGGTCTTCCCTGGACCGGAAACGAGCATCTTGGGACCGGTTTCGGTGTAACACCCCTCATCAGCCAGGCTAGCTTGAATCCAGTGGCAACGTGAGCAAGGGACCCACGTCTGGGCATACCCTGCCAACTTAGGATGAACAAAGCAAACACAAGTACATGATGGACGGAGCGCTGAAACTTTTCAAATACTCACCCCCCAGTCACAGATCTGGGTTGAATCCATCATCGTTCTTTAGCTTACTTCGCCACCCCAGTTCAGACCCAGCCATATGCAAATCAGTCTTGACCCTGTTCCTCATGGGAACAGCCCAGCCCGAACTGCCAAGCCAGGTCTTCCCTGGACCGGAAACAAGCATCCAGTTGTTAAAGAAAGCACAGTCAGTACTATCAAACCCGAACCAGCACTGCTAAAAGGGGAAACCCAGATATTTTCATGTTGGCACAGAGCCCGACCTCAAAAGCTAGATGTGAGGTTAGTTATGGTGTATACCATAGGATTTTCTGCATACCCAAGCACAGCAAGGAATTAACATAGGAGCTGGCCTGTAGTTGACAAAAATTACTATTCAGTGCAAGCAAACCTCCTCTGAGAACCGTAGTAAGAATGTATATGTAAGATCTGGTCAGGTTACAGTAGTGGTTATGAAGGTACATTCTGAATGTGTGGCGGCTAAGCATTTAGCACTGCTTGTGTCTAGTGTGCTGGTTCCACCGCCTGCTCAGGGCAGCGGCACAACTGGCAGGATAATTCTGGTACATTTTATGCTGTGCAGAATGCTTGGAAATCAGCTCATGTTGTTGTACTTTTTCTTAAGAGGCCTCATTAATTCTGTGGGTCTACTGTGTCATCGGACTCTCAACCTGAGGTGGGAAAAAAACATTTTGACACTCTCATACAGAATCCCTTTTGGCTCAACCAGTTAACAAATTGTTGCCAACCACTTTACAGATCCAAACATCTGTGATGCGTTGGTTTATGTGTAGGTTGGCTGGGTTTATTGTACTGGAACCCAAAATGGTCGATGCAGAAAAGAAAGCTCCCTTATCCAATCAGATTCCATTTTTGTTTGGAATTTTTCAACCCCCCTGGTCCATATCCACAAATAAATCGGCACTAGATATGTAAAATTAATCATTCAAAAGACATGCATCACTTTTTTGTAACATAAATATCTCAAACTTCTGAATGGATTTGAACCCAAGCACAAAAATTGCCTATTCTGTGTCATGTTATATAGTCATGTTGTTTGGTGCAATTCCATTTAGGAGTGCTTGCTGTACTGCAAGCAAGAATTCAAGTTGGACTTCACATGGGAAACTGCTTTTAGTTTACCTCAAATACTGTTAAGCCACCTTTAGGCCTGGGCGGTGAACTTCGCTCCGTTTACGGAGTTTTCTGCACTCCGCGGAGCCCGCGGAGTGCAGAAAACTCCGTTTCGCGATGAGCAGCGGAGTTTTTTCCCCGCTCGCGATCGCGAACGGGAGGTTCGCGAGCGCGAGCTGCTGCTCGGGTAGAATTTCTACCCGAGCGGCAGGAATACCAGCACAAACTGCAGTTCGCGCTGCACTCCGCCACTTGCGGAACTTTGCTGAGGTTTTTTTGTAACTTCGCGGAGTTTCGCGTAGCAAAACTCAGCGAACTACGCCCAGGCCTGCTTGTCATTGGTGATAATACTGTTGACATCAACAGTGAAATCACCGACGCCATTCAAGGACAATGCATACCACAGTTGACTGGGCTCCGCCTTTAGACAAACTGAGCAGGCTCTGTAGAAAGACTGGCATTCAACGGGGTCCTGCGCTGGGGGTGAAGTGTTTGAGTACAGCACCTCACGAAAGGCCAGGTCCATGCTCTAGCAGATGAAAAATGCTTGTCTGTACTCAATCGTCTCTTGATGGAGGGCCCTGCTCGATGTTGGGCCTACACTCCATATCCTTAGCCTAAGAGGCCTCTGACCAGAGCATTTATCACTGCCCAGCTGGTTCAGAGTGCTGGCCATCTGTCAACCGCCCTACTGCTGTAGCACTTTCAGAGATGTCATCAATAATGTCACTGGTAATATTATTTGTGAGTTACCCGTGACCACTGATGCTGTGACTTGTGTTGTCATTTGTGACCCAATGTGTAATGCCATGCTTGAGCAGTGCATTTGAGTTAATGTTGCACGTCACCATAACCGTCATTTTTTAATAACCCATTCTCATTGAAATTTTGAGTCACTAACAACATAAACATAAAGCTTACAAATACATTTTTACATCCATATCAGTGTCAGACAGTAACCAGTTTCTTTGAAAGCATATCTAACATTTCACATTAATACTTAGTACAATCTCAAATCTTTCCATCCACCTCCCCCCATATGAGAATGCGTTTTTAGGACAATCTCTGTTTATAGACTTATTTTTCCAAAATCCTACAACTTTTCATACTGGATCGTGATTGAGTAATCTCCAGGGACTCTGGATCTGCAGGTCTCCGCAATACCCCTTGTAATATATATATATACACACACACACACACACACGCTCACTCACTCGCTCGCTCGCTCGCTCGCTCGCTCGCTCGCTCGCTCACTCACTCACTCACTCACTCACTCACTCTCTGAAGGACATGTGGACCGGGTCCCTGTAATGGCAACCATGACATCTTCCTTCATGTGACGGCCAGCCAATGACATTGTTTGGTCCCACGTGACCGAACGAGCCTATGGGAGGGAAAAAAGGCCTTGTGGCTAAACAAAGCTCTAGTTTTTTTAATTTACTGTGCCATGGGACACCCATACTCTTCCTGTGGAGAGTCTGACCTAACTATAACTACACCATGGTAACCGCCACTATGTTATATATAGATAGATATTATATATACTGTCCGTATACAGCGATACCATGCCCTCCATCCCAGTCGCCCACACAAAACCAGTCACACTGGGGTTTGATTTAAGAATTCACAATGCCTTTTCTGACCCTGCTGTATTCTCTATTATTGCCCTCATGGTGGTTTTCCCCAGCACAGCATTTATGGACCATTTCAGGTTTCTTGCTTACTGAAAATGACTGCAACATTAATTTTCTGACTATAGTAGTCAACCAAGCCACACGAGGCTTCAGACTAGTTACGACGGTTGACAGTGAAACAGTCGAAATAAAGATTTGTTTCACTGGTAGATCGCCAACCAAGTATTTGTTCCTGATTCTGTAACCTAATGCACCAGCTATACTTGAAATTAACTCTTTCAAGCCTGCTAAACGCCTTTTTAAAGAAACTATTGGGCTGATTTACACCAAACCAATAAAAAGCCCTATCAGGATTAAAGTTCAATGTTTAGACCCAGTTTTGAGTAATTCTTTTTGGCACTTTTCTGTAGCATAGAGTAAAAAACTTATATAGAACTTAAAATCAGATGTTCATTTTAAACCCTTCACAAGTAATTTTCTTGTTCTCCTTTGACCACTTTGCACACCATTTGAAATGAAGAAACTGAGCTGAATGGGCCAGGCATCTGCCAACTTAAATGCTGATTGGTCACACAGTTTTAGGGCCATACATTATCCCTAAATTTCCATTTCCTACGGATTAGCAATGTCATCTATAACTACAGAATTCCTGACTCAAACTCGGTAATGTCATTTTTGTGTAATGTTTTTAAAAACATTTTTTATAATATAGAGGCAGCAAGGTTACAGCCGTCATTACCATACACAGAGTACTCCCAAGCGGAATTACAGTTTGACAAAACCAAGCCTGGTTGCCAATCTTTCACTGCACACATAGTGACCCTTGCAAGCACATTCTCTAAAATCACAAAACATCGGGACTATGGACCCTCCCCAGTCAAGCAAGAGCATCACAACTTTAAAAAATCTTGAAGTCAACGGCCTAAGGAGTGCATCATTGATTCTTTGAAAATCAACCCATGGCTGGTAGCCTGTTGGGATGGGGCAGCATAGCCATGTATAAATAGCCCTGTCCAGTTTCCAAATGTATATTGGCATTGTCTCAGTTATTGTTATAAGTAAACTGCTCCATGATCAAGATGTTCCAGAGCCATCCCTGCCACTGGGACAAAGATGGGGTTCCACAAGTGACAATTCAGCTGCTGAGAGACAGTACCAGTAGTTTTTTATTGGCTTTTGTCATCAATTCGCACCAGTTCTCTAAAGTTGCTGGAATTGAGTAACCCAGCATATCTTTGATGGCACTGAGTATCTCCTCCCATATTATTGACAGTTTATCACTGTGCCACCAGATAGGTTCTGCATCCCCAGCACACCACAACAGCTCCCAACAGTTGGGATTCATTGATGGGTGCATGCATTGCAATTTGGAAGGGGTATCATAACAATTGGAAAGTACCTTTTAATGCACCTCTTTACTTTGACTGCTCCTTATTGTTCCAGATAAGTCCTCCCATAATGACTCCCATTCCGGTTCGTAATTCACCCTACCCATTTGCTCATTCCACTTGCTTTTTATGAGACCACTGCAGTGTGGACATTGAAAAAACTAGCATTTCATAAATGTTGGGTATTGCACCCTCAGTACCCGAGTTCAGAGCAATACATTTCTTATATCCCATTTTCTCCCTTAGTGTAAGCAAGCTGTCTCATCAGTGGATAAATAGCATGATGCCTAATCTGAGCATAATGAAGTATCTCTTATTCTCCTGCTATGTCCAACCAATCCACCTCAAAGTCCTGTTTGCATTAATCAAATGATTTTTCAAACATATCTGAAAACACCTAACCTCTCCTCTCCTTTTCCATCAACCAAAGGGATCATATACAGAAACATGGTATGTTTCCTCATTAAGTGGATGGGAGTGCAAGGAGACAAAAACAAAGTCAAACAATACATGATCGCCTCCTTATTCAGGGATAACAGAAGTTTCCTTGTTGGGGTGGTAATAGGGCAATTCAGGGGCCTCTCTGTCGTCGAGATTCAGGCTACATATCATGGCAACCTCCCTATGATTGCTTGGTCCGTATGGATCCATAGTGTGCAAGATTTTTCTTGGCCTAGTTGGGCAGTCCTATGACATGATAATATAACAGAAAATCGGGGAAAGAGAGGCCTCCCTGCCCTTTCGACTTATGAAGTCGTTTTTTTCCTGTTCCATATAACTTTGGGAACTATGCTGCGCAGTTTATCAAAAAAGTCTTGTTCAACTCTGACATGTAGGTACTAAAAGAAATGCGAGACCCAGGAGAGGATATTCATCTTGACTGCAGGGATCCTTTCCAGCCAAGAAATTATGTCTGGTTCCATCTCCCCAAATAATTCTGCAGTTCTAGTAATAAGGAGGGTGTGGGATTGGGCTTGAAAACAAACAAGGGTTAATCTTGATATGAAGATGTGGAATGTCTAGCTCACTGGATGGATGAATGTCCTGGCCTGAATGTCTAAGATCTCTTCCAGACCTCCCCATGTCGATTTTAAATCCTTTTGTCTGCTCAAACATACTCAGTTGTTGAGTAAGGGAGTGACTGGAAGCTGTGGTTCTTTACTCGCAGCACAAAATGACATATAAAAAGTATAGAAATTCCCATAAAAACATGAGTTGAAAGGACAGTCTGGTTACAACCTAAACATGTAGAAATTCATGGTTATGATAGGCTCTCTCATACACTGCTCATGACCTCACACAGGATGCCACAAATTACCTCTATGATTATATCAATCAAGTCACTGGTGATTGTCCTTGTACACATCCGTTGATTTGCCTCAGATGTTCAAAGGCCTAAGCCAGTGGCCTACTCGCAGGTAAGGGGGCAGGTGCAGTGAGCACTGGACCCGGTCTATGGACAGACTTATTGCCCAGACTTCACTTGGCATGCATGCAAGCTGTGGTAATCGGTGTTGAGCACAATACCTAGCCTTCGGTTATGTCTTTCATTCAGAGCCTGATGGGGATGGACCAAAGGGTCTGGGAGAAGTGTTTTTGATCGAAGGGAGAATAGAAAATAGCATTTTTGTTTTTGGAAATAACGTTTGACCCAGTAGATTACATTGAACCAATGTTGGTTCATCTTCCTCACTCTGTTTGCCTCCACTTTGATGAGCATGATCAATTAGTTCAAAGATTATTAAGGGTTTATTTTTGCTTTCTGCTATGACAGGTAGTGTTAACTGATTTACAACAAACTTGGCACGAAGACAGATTTTGTATCAGTATAGCTCCTTATTGTGGTATACTGTAGAGCTATATTATAACTGTTTAACCCCTTAGCTGCTGGGTCTTTCCCCCCAGTGCAGAGCCCTTTTTTTGGGCTATTTGGGGTAGTTTGCGCATATGGCTCTATAACATTTTTTCCACACAAGGTATCACCGCCAAATGTGCGTCCTTTTTTATAACATTCTGTGGATTCAAAAGGTACCCAGGGTTTGTGGATTTCCCTGGAGGGGACCGAAAAAATAGACACAATTTAATTCTGAGTTTTTGGAGAAAAATAGGGAAAAGGTGCTCCAGATAAAAGTGTTTGTTTTTTCTCTCTTAAAAATTGCATCAACTAACGGTTTGCTGTACTAAAGTCACCATCTTCCCAGCTATCCGGAACATGCAGAGCTGAATCAAAAAACCTAATTTTTGTACCACAGTTTTGACAGAGGTAGCCCATTTTTCCTATTTTTTGTGCTCTCCATCTACTTCTAGTGTAAACCAATGGGCGATCTAGGAAAACTATAGATTTCTGAAAAGTGGAAAAATTCCAGATTCAGCAAGGGGTCATATGTGTAGAGCCATCAAAGAAAATAACTGTTCAAAAAAAGAAATATTGAAAATGAGTAGGAAAAAACAGCCATTTGTAACATTTTCTCGATGGCTGATTTATAAAAGCAAT
This sequence comes from Calotriton arnoldi, assembly GCA_963921515.1. Taxonomy (NCBI): domain Eukaryota; kingdom Metazoa; phylum Chordata; class Amphibia; order Caudata; family Salamandridae; genus Calotriton; species Calotriton arnoldi. Next base: position 89,204 of record CAWUFW010005030.1, read on the forward strand.
ATATCATTGCGTCTGCTAGACCCTTCTTGTTGTGGGGATATATAGGGTTTGTAGGTTCTCTAAGAACCCAAGGTACCCAGAGCCAACAACTGAGCTGCATGCACCGAACAATGGTTTTTCATTGAGTACAGAGTATAGACCAAATTCATTTAGTTAAATATGCAGAGTGAAAAATGGATATCAAGAAAACCTATGTGTTTCTGAAATGGGCACAAGATATAGAGTTTAGTAGCAGTGGTTATTTGTGCATCTCTGAATTTGTGGTTACACGTACTAGTGTATGATTTAGAGGGTATTTTTCAAAATGTCTTTTTTCTTATACAATGGGCTGCATTTGAAGGGAACAAATGCAGCAAAATCCAATTGGTAATAACAAATGTTCCACTATTCTATGCCCCCCAAAACATCCGATAAAAATGTTACCTCACTTGTGTGGGTAGCCTAGTGTCCCGAACAGAAAACGGTCCAAAACACAACATGGACGCATCAAATTTTTCCACTCAAAACTGACCTTTTTTTTCGCAGAATGGATAGCTGCAGGTTTTGGAGCCTAGCTCAGCCGGGAAACCTAGCAAACCAGCACATTTTTGATAACTAAACACCTAAGGGTATCCAGGGTGGTGTGACTTGCGTGGCCCTTATTAGTTTATTTTATGCAGAATCCCTTGCAAACCTCAAACTTTGCCTAAAATTGCATATTTTCCTTGCATTTATGTGATGTAAACTTCTGGAATCAGAAGGAATCCACAAAATCCCTAACACACAGTGTTCTCCCACTTGTCCCGATAAAAATGCAA